>PVIY010042749.1:0-20766 GCA_004026745.1 Myrmecophaga tridactyla | reverse complement strand
TGGTTCCTGGTATCACATAGCCATGCCTTCACCACCACAATCTACGTGAAGACATTTCCATTTCTCTGCAAAAATCCCATACTCCTCCTCTTATTTACATTTAGCTTTGGCTTATTGCCTTTGTTACATGCAATGGAAGCATACTATAATGTAACATTTAATCATAGACTCCAGTAAGCATTGATTGCATTTTCCCCATACAATACCCCATTTTCAACACCTTGGAATGTTGACATTAATTTGTTTCCCTCATGCAAAGACTTACTTATACTTGAACATTTAATCAACATCATTGTTTACTCTAGGCATCATTAAGTTATGCCAACACAGTTTTATCCACTATTTTTGTTGCTTTGTTTTTTGATAATGGTCATTCTAGCAGCTGTGAAATGATATCTCATTGTGGTTTTGGTTTTCATTTGCTTAGTTGCTATTGAAGTTGAGCATCTTTTCGTGTTTTTGAGCCATCTGCATTTCCTCCTTGAAAAAGTGTCTGTGTAAGTGTTCTGCCCATTTTTCTAATTGCATATTTTGTGTTTGAGTTTGTGAAAGTCGTAGAATCTCTTTATATATTCTGGATATTAAACTCTTGTCTGATATGTGGTTTCCAAATATTGTCTCCCATTGATTAGGCTGCCTTCTTCCTTTCCTCAGAAAGTCGTTTGATGCACAAAAGTGGTCAGGTTTGAGAAGTTCTCATTTACGTATTTTTTCCTTTCATTACCCATACTTTGGATGTAAGGTCAGGAAATAACCGCCTCTCACAAGATCCTCAAGATATTTCCTTACATTTTCTTCAAAACTTTTTATGATCTTAGCGCTAATGTTTAGGTCTTTGATCCATTCTGAGTAAATTTTTGTATAAAGTGTGAGATATGGGTTTTCTTTCATTCTTTCACTACATCTGAGTTGTCCAGTTTGTTAGCATTTAGTTGTTCATAGTATCCTCTAATTATCCTCTTGATTTCTGCAGTCAGTAGTTTACTCCCTGACCCCCGCAGTTCTGATGTTATTTATCTACACCTCTCTTTTCTTTGTCAGCCTAGCTAAGGGTCCATATATTTTATTGACTTTTTCAAAAAAACCAACTTCTAGCTTTATTGATTCTCTCTATTCTGAATTTCATTTATTTCTGCTCTAATCTTTGTTATTACTTTCCATCGTTTGCTTTGGGGTGAGTTTGCTGTTCTTTGTCAAATTCCTCCGGGTGAGCAATTAATTCCTCGATTTTTGTTTTTTCTTCTTTTCCAATATAGGAAACAAATCTCCCTCTCCGCACTGCCTTTACTACAGCCTCAGTTTTGATGTATTGTGTTCTCTTTTCATATTTACAGATTTCTATTGTAATTTCTTCCCTGACCCACTGGTTGTTAAAAAGTATGTTGTTTCGACTCCATAAATTGTGAATTTTCCAGGCATTGGCCTCTTATTGAGTTCCAACTTCTTGTCATGTCAAGCAGAGAAGTGACTTGGATAATTTGGATATTCTTAAATATACTGAAACCTGCCTTTTCCCTCCCACCATGTAGTCTATCCTGGAGAATGGTCCATGAGCACTTGAGAAAATGTGTATCCTACTGTTGTTGGATGAAATGTTGTGTAAATGTCCGTTAAGTATAGTTCATTAATCATATCATTCAAGATCTCTGTTTACCATTGGTCCTCTGCCTACATGTTCTATTCATTGATGAGAGTGTTGTATTGAAGTCTCCAATTAATATTGCAGAATTGTCTATTTCTCACTTCAGTTAGTTGATTTTTGATGATGGCAGATCCACGGGTTTGATGGAGTAGAGACTTAGGCTGTCCGATTGACAGTCTTCTGGTGGGCCCTTGTCACTCCACAGATGTTATGTCTCTTCCTGCCCCATTTGATTCTGCCTACGCTGTGGAACTGAACCATTAAAGTGATATACCTTTTAGTTGGAATTACTTTATCTTCAACTTCATGTTGCTATTACTGCCACTCTACACAGCATTTAATAATGTGCTAATATAAAAAAAGGCATTTTGGTTCCTGAAACAAAAAGTAAATGACAAATTCCACCATGAAAGTGGTTTCCTTTTCCATTTGTTAAAATCCTATTTGTAAATAATTTCATCTTCCCCTCTGTATGTAGAATTCAGTCAGGGACTTCCAGAGCCTAAGTTGAGCTCTTTATATTAGCTAAAATTCTAAAGCTTCAGGAGAGGCAGCTGTTGCTACTGATGCAACGAGTACACTTGCTTTCATCTATAATTTGCTCATTGTTTCAGATTTGCAGGTAATAATGTTATGTGCTTTTTGCTCAAATATCCCTGTGCTCTCTTTGAAGGTTTCAGTGTAAGAACTACCAATATGTTCTGGCCATGGTTTTTGCCATTGAAGAAATCAACAGGAAGCCCCATCTTTTACCCAACATTTCTCTGGGATATGATGTGTATAATGCCCTACACAGTGAATGGAGGACATTGGAGAGTACCATCCTTTGGCAATCAGGGCTGGGCAAAGACGTCCCTAATTAAACCTGCAAGAAAGAGAGAAAATCTGTAGCAGCCCTTATAGGAACAACGTGGGCAGTTTCTGCTCAGATTGGGACACTCCTGGAACTCTACAATGTACCACAGGTGAGCCAGGGCGGAGCTGAAGAGATATGAACACAAGTCTTCTTTGGTGCCATTGTCGGGGCCTTTATAAAACAAAAGGTGAAATGAGGGAGTTGTGCTTATGCATCTCTCTGTGGGTACAACCAGTATACAGAGACTTGGGATGGGCACATGTCTTTTATTTGGAATTTAAAGGAGGTTGAGGGGGAAGGAAACAAAGCAGGTTCCTGGAACTCTGTGAATCCTAAATTATTTCCTAGAAAGCTCTCTGTGATTGGGGGATGATTATAAAACAGAATAAGCAAATCTTCCCCTCTACCACTTTCCATCATTGTTTAATATTCACCAGGACGGAGGTTGTGCCCCTCACTAATCCTCTTTCTTACATTGGTTCACTTTCTCTTTCCCCTTTAGCTTTCCTATGGCCTTTTTGATCCTGACCTTAGTGATGGTGGCCAGTTTCCATCTCTCTATCAGATGGCCCCCAAGGACACATCTCTGGCTCTTGGCATGGTCTCATTGATGCTGCATTTCGGCTGGACCTGGGTGGGACTGGTCATCTCAGAAGACAAGAGAGGCATTCAGTTCCTCTGGGATTTGAGAGGAGAGATGGACAGGAAGGGAGTCTGTGCAGCCTTTGTGGAAATGATCCCCATCGCTGAGAGGTCATATTACTCAAAGTACTGGAAGTATCATTTGCGGATCAAGGAATCCTCCGTGAATGTGATCGTCATTTATGGTGACACCGACTCACTACTAGGTTTGAACTTTTGTAAATGGGACTATGTAGTGATCTGGAAAGTCTGGATTATGACCTCAAAATGGGATTTTACCAACAGTGATAGAGGATTACTTGATTCATTCCATGGCACTCTCATTTTTTCACACCACCATGGTGAAATACCTGGCTTCAAAACTTTTATCACGACTGCTAACCCTTCCAAATACCCTGAAGACTTTTATCTCAGTCATTTGTGGCTCATCTCTTTTGGTTGTGTGATTTCAAAATCTGACTGTAAAACACTGGAGAATTGTCCCCCCAATGTCTCCTTGGAGTGGTTGCCTTGGTGGGAGTTTGACAAAGACATGTTGGAAGGAAGTTATAATGTGTACAATGCAGTGTATGCCGTAGTAGCTCAGACCCTTCATGAAATGCTTCTTAAACAAACAGAAATGCAGACAGAGGGAAATGGACATGGGCTGGTGGTTGAACCCTGGCAGTTAATGTCTCTTCCATTTGAAAGTGTGTTTCAGAACTTGTAATAAAACTGTGTTCTTGAAGTTCCACATATGCACAAAGCCAAGTAGTTAAGGGGCCGTTCTCCAAAACAACAGGAGCTTATGCACTTCTTTCACTGTCTAAGAGGTAAATCTAGTCCTAGGTAGGGAAGGCATCAAGCAGAATGTGCCAATGGCAGGGACAAAATGAAAAAAATGACAACTGGGAGGGAGCTAGTTCTTTAAGTGATCATGTAACCCAGGCACCATAGTGGATACTCTACATAAATGATCCCATTTAATTTAGCAAGCACGTCAAGTATTGATAAACTGATTTGCAATATGATGCTCTGGGAGAATTCAGAATGTAGAGAAGTGTGTTTAGATTTGATCCTTCCATTAAGATTCTTCTGCATCCATTTCCACAGATTTTTGGATTTCCCCTTGTCTTTGGATGGAATTCTGAAACTGACTGATATTTTATAAGCATTAGAAAAATTGGGTCTTATATGCTTTCATTTGTTTTACTTCATTGGATGCTAATAATAAAGTTGCATTATGAAGCACCAGGATCAGGGACGTTCAACAATTTGTATTTTCTTTCTTTAGTGCTGGGGTGCACTTCCTCACAGAATGATGCATCTCTTTTAGATGCACCCATTTCTGAGAAATATCCAGTTTTACAATCCTGTTGGTGACCTAGTGAGTTTGGACGAGGAAAGGAAATTGGATGCCATTTATGACATTCTCAACTTTTGGAATTTTCCAGAAGGTTTAGCACTTAAAGTGAAAATAGGACAATTTGCCTCAGATGTGCCACATGATCAACAATTGTCTCTATCTGAGGAGTTGATACAGTGGGCCATAGGATTTTCAGAGGTGAGTAAGATCCAAGCACCATACTTTATATTATATATAAATGACCAAAATATTTTTATGGGGTTTTTCTGTCCCTTTACTGTTCAGAAAATGATCTATCCAATAAATCTGGGTATTGAACAACCCACCTTTAAAGTGGAAGAATTTTCTTAGCCCCTGTCCAATGGATGGCAAAAGAACCCATTATTCAAATATATTTCTAATTATTACATATTTGATATCATACAAAAAACATGACAGCCTATGATTCATGTGAGTTAGGTATTTAAAATTTAAATTTGTTGATGGTCCAATGTCACCAAAATAATCTAATAATTAGAGGGTTAGTTAAAGTCAGTGTTAACAAATCTCTGATTTTCTTCAGACTCCCCACTCTGTGTGCAGTTAGAAGTGTATTCCTGGATTCAGGAAAACCTCTCAGGGGAGTAAACCTGCTTGTTGCTTTCTTTGCACTCCCTGCCCAGAGAATGAGATTTCCAATGAGACAGGTAAGTGTGTGCCCTCAGAGGTAGCCCCCACTGGTACATTATATCTCCCAAACATACAACAAATTGGAAAGGATATGGAGGAGAAATGCAGAGTCAAAATTCTTCCTTCTTTCATTTAGGAGTTGAATTTTGTAATCAATAATATTTCCCATTGAAATGACATATTTCTCTGCCCTAAACTGGCTTATTTGAGTTATTGCTTTTGACCATGCAGGCAAAATTGTCTATAGGAAACCCATTATTGACTCTAGCACAGTAACTTAAGTTTTTGTCTAGCTTGGAATTTAACACACGGTATTAGAAATCCCCACTTTCCATCTTTTTTGAATGGATATTTAGTTTATGTGGAAAGCATAGATCTAAACTATCCTCAGTCTCAGCAGGATGATGATATAGCATGCCCCTAATGAGTAGGTTTTAATTTCTGCTCTCCTTTCGTTCAGAGCTGAGTAGATGAGACAAAACATAGAGTCATTTCATGTTCATGCAATGAAAGTACATACAGGGACCTATGGGACAGTTTCTGCATTAGGGGGCTCATAGAATTCTTCCTAGAAGCAGTATTAGTATCATGTAAAATGAATGAAGGGTGGAACAAATTCTTGGCAGAATTATTAGAAATGGCATAAAAGACAATTTTTGCACCACTGCATGCAATCATCAGAGATGCTGGGAACTGTAAAACAAACTTCTCTGTGACAGAATCACAAAGTATATTGAGGATGGTGAGTGGAATATGTTGCAGATCTGGGACAGAAAATCAGCGTTTAATATTTTTTCATACTGTAATTAATATCTTGAAATTGCTTACATTCGTGACATTAAATGCTGGAATCACCTTTAGAATGGGGATTTTATAATTTTCTTTCTGTGATAAATGTGCAGTTTGATATCACAAAATAATGACTTATTTCAGTTCTTTGAACGTATTGAGTGATGATGGAACCTGGCATTTAGTCAAATTGAGAAAAATGATTCATGTACACATTGGGTATAAGGTAAGTTCGAGTATATGTTTCACGTGCCTATATAAAGTCGGCTGTACCCATCTATTTCAATTTCCACATGCTTCGAGATTTAGAAATACACTTTTAAACAACCGAAAGTTAAAAATGTAGAATACAATAATGTCGCCCGCGTTCGTCCAGAACCGGAGCTCCAGGTTTCATTGCAGTAAAGAATTCACACAAGAGAAAGCAGATAGCAGCAAACAGTAAAATTTGAGAGAAGTGTACACGGTGCGCATGCTCACAGGAGAGATGCCTAAGCTTGGGCTTCCCTGTCCTGGCTCGTTGCCCTGCTTTCAGGGTAAAGCCGGGTATGGAAAATTCCAAATGCCCCTTTGTGCTCTATCCACCCCCACCTTTTCATTCTTTTGGTTTGTTTCAACCTTTTCTGAGAAGTGGGTCAAAGGTCCCTAACACTTGGTGTTTGATGCCTTGCAGTTAAGCCATTTCCTATCTTGACTTAATTTATTGTGCAATCCCCAAACTGAATTAATCCTTCAACTCTGTGCCTAGATTGAGTGATGCCCCTGGCCCCTGGGCAAATTTTTCTGACCTTCGTCGTTAGAAATTATAAAGCATTTTGAAATTGGAAATACTACACATCAAGTCTTCTTTGACGGAGCTAAAGCTGTCCGTAGAGAAAAAATCTATAATCCTAAGATTATATGTAATTGAGTATCATTTGCATTTTTCAAGCAAACTAAATAAGAACAGCAAGCTAAACATAAAGATAATAGAAGATAGAAAATGGTGCATATATGAAGAAACTCAATAAAACACAAATATAGATGGGATAAACAAAGTCAAAGCTAATTCTAGTAGAAGACAAAATTGGTAGCTCCCTACAATGATGTATTAGCTAAAAAAGAAAAGTTGCAAAGTAAGGAACACCAGGACTTAAAAATGGGTCTTCTGTACAGAAATTTTTTAGCATCATAAAAATATAGTATTCATAATTTAATGAAATACATTTGAAAACTTAAGGGAAAGACACAAATTCCCAGAAAAATAAAAGTTATAAAACTGTCCCAAGAAAAAAATAAAAAATTGAAAAATTTCATATCTACTATGGGTATAGACTACCTAGTTTAAACCATTCTCATAAATTTTTATTGTATTTATATGGCTTCACTGGAACTCCACCAATATTTAAGGAAAAAATTAGTATCAGTTTGCTCCAACTCTTCCAGAGAATTGGAAAAAATGTGAAAATTTCTCAATCTATTTTATGAGAAGAACATAACATTGGTGCCAAAATCTGGCAGGTTCATTACAGGAAAGGAAATTTACTGACCACTTTTTTTTTTAAATAAAATCACATAAATTAAAAACATCTGCATTCCAAATCCAGCTATATTTTATAAGAGGCTATATTATGACAACATTTGGTTCATGCAATTCAATTTAGTATGTAAGGCCCCATAAAGGAGAGATAGTAACCTCAATAAATGCAGGAAAACACTTAAAAAAATTCAACATTCATTCATGATTTTTAAACAAACAATAGAAACAACCTTTAAAAAATTGGTAATGAAAGGAACTTTCTTAATCTCATAAAGGATAGTTTTTGTAAACTAGAGCAAACATCAAACCTTATGGTGCAATATTGAAAGCATTTCAAGGAAGAGAAATCAAGAATGAGACAACAATGCTCAACATTACCATGACATTATTAGGAGGTGAAATTATGTAAGTATAAAATCCAGAAGATTTTCCTAATCTAGTTTATGGTCTGAGTATAAGGTTAATATACAGCCTTCTTAATTTATATATGCCAGTCATAAGCATTCTAAAGTGAAATTTTGAAAAATGACATTTAAAACATCTCGAAAGTATTAAATGTTTATAAATAAAAGTAAGGAAAGTTGGAAAAAACTTATGCTCATAAACTTATAGAAGGACATTGAGAAATACTTTAAGAAGCTTGAAGTAAACTGAGGGGTATACGGTGTCCATGGAAGAAAAGGTGCGGTAGTGTAAAGATTTCAGTACACTCCAAATGAATCTATTGAATCAATGCAACTGCTATCACAGTCTCTTTTGTGGCATTACAACTTATTATAAAATGAAAAAAAGAAAAGCATAGCTAAGACAAATTTCAAGATAATGAGGGAAGTCTTGTCTATTCTACTTGTTTCAAGTTTTTTAGAGTCACAATAATGTGGTTTCAACATAATGATAAAAAATAAAAAGATAGAAATGGGAAATCCAGAAACAAAATGGTCCCATTTGGGCTCACTGAAATCAGGCATATTGTAATTATAAATGTAAAAAACAAAAAGAGTTTAAAGGAAGCCCACAGAGAAGAATATTTCCAACTTGGGAAGTAAAGATTTCTGAAACAAGACAGATATAACATCAACATTAAAGGACATATTTAATAAATGTAACTATATTAAAATTTCTAGTTTCAATTCATCAGTAAAATGTCAAGCCAGGAAGTGGGATAAAATATTTAAAATAGATCTAACCAATAAGAAATCAAATCTATGATATATAGGGAGCTCCTTCAAAACAACAATAAAGGCAGAAAACCCATTAGAAAAAAAGCATAACTGGGAACAAGGTCTTCGTATAAAATGTGTCTAAATTTGCAATGTGAGTCAGCACTCAGATTAATTACTTACAAGGGAACTTCAAATAAAAATCTTTGTAAAATACTGAAACTATCCCTAATAACAGCTAAAATTAACTGGAGTTACTGTGGCAAGTGTTGGAGAGAATGTGGAACAATTGTAAATCTTCTTGTTTTTTTTTTTTTTTTTACATGGGCAGGCACTGGGAATTGAATGCAGTCTCCAGCCTGACAGGTGAGCCAAGATGGTCCGCCCCAACTGTAACTTTTATACTGCTTGTTGGAGTGTAAATTGATGTATTCATTTGGAAACCTGCATGGTATTACCTGCAAAGGTGAATGCCTATTATGTGACCCAGAAATATAACATCATATTTGTGCCATACCTGCAAACATGCTCATAGCAGCATTATTTGTAATGACCCAAACTCATAAACAATTGAAACATCCATCACCAGTAAAATGGATAAATAAAAGATGTGTTAATGTAATTGAAGCCTGTCCACCAATATAAGTGAATGGATTGTTCCATCTCACACCCACAAAGATCACTATATTTTAAAAATATAAAATACCAAGTGAGAAGATGTAGAAGAATTGGAACTCTAGTGCGTTGTTGGTGAGAATTTAAAATAGTGCAACCACGGTGGAAAGTAGCATGGCAGTTCCTTAAATTAAATATAAAATTACCATATGACCTGGCTGTTCCACTTCTAGGCATATGCACAAACAGAGTGAAAAGAGGTTCTCAGACAAATAATTATGCACAATGTTTACAGCAGCATTATTCCCAACAGCCAACAGGTGGAAGGAACCCAAGTACACATGGACAAATGAATGGGTAAACAAAATATGGTACAGACACAAGGGGAAATATAGGCTTGCTGGACATGGTGTGTTTGTAAAAAGAAAATATAAAATATATATATATTAAAAGGTGAATAAAAAATGAATGAACTATAGCTATATCCTGTGACATGAATGAATCTCACAACCATAATATTGGGTAAAAGGACCCAAAGCAGAATTAATTTCCAGGATTAGGTATCAGGAAAGTAGTTTCTTTGGAGAAGTGCTAGAGGTGATGATTAAAGGGTTTGGAAATGGATTCCGGAGGGGCTGGTTATGTGCTCTGTCTTGGCCTGTGTGGTGTTACACACGTGTCAATTTCTTATAATTCATTAAACAGTACGTATATGATTTTTGCCCTCGTATGCTATATGACAATAAACATATTTTTAAAAAGAAACATATGAGAGCTTAACAGTGAATGATAAATGCAACTGTTATCCAACTGAAAGTCTAAAATTCTAAAAGAACGCCAGACATGTGAGAGAACATTTGTGGGAAGAAAACTAAGCAGACTGAAACACAAAGTTAATGCAAGCTGGACAGATTTGGTTAAAATTGCCCACTGCTATTAACTTGGGTCCTGTGAGTAAGGGAAAATTACTGAAATTGTGCTGATAACCCTTTGCATTTCTCACCAGATACAGACCAGTGTGTGAAGTGTCCAGATCGTCAGTATGCAAACAGGGAGAGAACTCGCTGCCTCCAAAAAGCTGTGATCTTCTTGGCTTATGAAGACCCTCTGGGGATGACTCTGGTCTGCACTGCTCTTTGCTTCTCTTTGCTCACGGTTGTTGTTCTTGGGGTCTTTGTGAAACTCCAAGACAATCCTATAGTCAAGGCCAACAACAGGGCTCTCAGCTACATCGTGCTCATCTCCCTGCTCCTGTGCTTCCTCTGCTCCATCCTCTTCATCGGTCGTCCTAACACAGCCACCTGCATCCTCCGACAAATCTCATTTGGAATGGCATTCACTGTGGCCATGTCCACTGTCTTGGCCAAAACCATCACTGTGGTTCTGGCCTTCAAGGTCACTGTACCAAGGAGAAGGATGAGGCAGTGGTTGGTGTCAAGGGCCCCTAACTCGGTTATTCCCATCTGCTCCCTTATCCAGATGACTCTCTGCGGAATCTGGCTGGGAACTTCTCCCCCATTCATTGACACAGACACACACTCTGAGCCTGGCTATATCATCATCGAGTGCAACAAGGGCTCCATCACTGCCTTCTACTGTGTCCTGGGGTACCTGGGATGCTTGGCCCTGGGGAGCTTCACAGTAGCTTTCATGGCCAGGAACCTGCCCGTCACCTTCAATGAAGCCAAGTTCTTGACCTTCAGCATGCTGTTGTTCTGCAGTGTTTGGGTCACTTTCCTCCCCATCCACCACAGCACCAAGGGGAAGGTCATGGCGGCCATGGAGATCTTCTCCATCTTGGCCTCCAGTGCTGGATTGCTGGGCTGCATCTTTGCCCCAAAATGTTATATTATTTTGTTAAGGCCAGAGAGGAACACTCAGCATGCACTACGATGTAAAGCATATTCTGGGGGCAGTAAGCCTCCTTAAGTTTTAACTCATATGATTCCTACGATAAATAGAGGACCTGAGTGATATCTATTGGCAGTCAGATATCAGATAACAATATAATGTAATTTACCTTCTTAAACTAACAAGCTACTCTCATTTTTCTCTATTAGTGCTGGGAGCATTACAGCCCTTAACCATTCCAATTTTCAAATTTAAATTATATTTTGGATCCTTGTTTGAATCCATCACATTAAATTCACTGATGAATACTGATATTCTATCTTAATTGTGTGTGTCATAACCACCTTTAAATAGTCTTTAAATTCGCTTTTTCACTTCTTTTTTCCTAATTTTCTGAAAAACACAATAAAGACCCCTCTCTTTATACCTGAACATGGTTATCCTAATGATCCAAGAGCAATTATGGAATATTACTTTTTTCCCACAGATTTCCATTGTCATACTTTAAATATAACAAATTCGTACCTATAAATGACTCTGTTTCTAAACCCCTTATTATATTTCATTGTTTTTTTTTCCTTTTTGAACAAATACAACATTGTTTCAATATGCTGAACTTGATGGTGAGTTTTGTTAGATGGCTGGTAGCATATTTACCTTCTTTTCCCATCATTTCAGGCCTTGAAAGAGAGAAGAACCTCATGATGTCTGTTCCAATTAAGCCTACCTGACAGAAAAGCTTTTTAGGGAAGATCATCTAAATAGGACTTTTTCTTCTCTGTAGGTTCTTTAGAGTCCACCTGAGCATAACAAAACACCAGGAAGCTTTTTCTTGTGGGCCACTAGTTTATCTTCTCCCACAGTCACCTGCTAGGTGAATAAGTGAAAAAGTTGAAATGCAACTTATTGAGTATTATGCCTGGAATTCAACAAAAAGTCATGGAAAAACATTCTTTTAATAGTTATAAAACCGGTATGAAGAGCACTTTTCAAATTTGCCACTCGTCTTACATAAAAGAAAGGTTCTACCATTAGAAATATATTTTAAAGTTGATTTCTAAGAATGTCTGCCATATTTTTTCTGAGAAAATAATGTTGTTCTTTTCTGAAAATGAGAATTATGTAACTTACTAATGCCAAGAAACTCAGCCTAAAGTTTGATGGTTAGCTGCAGCAGGTTTTATGATCAACATATTTGAATTATGCTCCATTCTTCATACTGATTTTCTCTCTTTTACTAACCGTACATTTATCTTATGTTGTGAATAAATTAATAAACGTATACTTTATTGTCAGTAAAATCAAATCCTTTATAGGAGATGCAACTTTCTGCCCAGTGAAAATACCTGAATGATGAAGATGTTTAAGATCCATTCATCTACTCAAAAGATTCATCTTCAAATAACCTCTTCAACATCTGTATCTCTGGGATTTCCTATAAATTTCAGAGATCTGGGTTATAGTCCTGGACCCTCTATGGTCTTTGAAAAGTCACTTAATCTATTAAACCTCAGTATAATACCAGCTACTATGCTTAGCTAGTAAAATGCTATATAAAATGATGGCTGCAAAATGAAGTGAGGTTCTTTGAAAAAGTCTAAGAGTGACTAAAATTTTTCAAATTTACACATCAGGAGTGCTCTTTGAGTATAAGGCAACCTAGAGGGATGAGGAAGTAGACTAAAATGTATTAAGCACCATGCTGGATATTTTCAGTTTGCCCCTCCAGATCTGTTATTTACTCAGCAATATGCAGGGGGATAAACAAAAAATCAGGCCTGAAACGAGATTAGCCCATGAAAAGATGAGGAATGACCGCACCTGTGAGAGCTAGGAACAGGGCATGAGGCTCACATGACCTGCCGATTGAGCAGATGGAAGACCATGAAGATGTAGGTTCCCTACAGGACAATGGTGATGGTGAAACCGAGGCATAACCAACATGAATGGTACCTTTAGTGGCTCAATAAGAAATGCAGTCACCAGGGGTAGCACAAGAAAAGCTGAGCAAGGGCTTTAAATGTCAATATCCTGATAAAACCAAGAGGGAGGGTCACCAATCTCACTATCCTCTGTTCTGAACATTGTTTTGTCCTTCATGCAGGGATTCACTCACCATCTTTTGTAAATATTCACAAACTCTTCTTAAACCACGATGGACTTGGGGAAACTATGTATATGAATTAAAAATGTGGTCAAGAAACATTAATGAATAAGTCCTTGATTTAAGAAAGCAATGGCTACATTTAATTGTAAATGCCAGTAATAGAGGAATACTTATTTATTCCCTAGATGTGTTCTTCTAATATGCATTGTAACAAGTGGGTGGACATTTTTTAGTACATCATGGTTTCGAACACACACGTTTTTAATTGAAGGCAGATCCTCATTTGATGATGGTTGTAACATATTAATTAACTCTGCAAACTGCTGTTTATGTGGTTGCAAGTAAATTTCATGTAAATAGGCTCCAAAACCTGTCCCTTGCTATTTAAGGCAGTGTCGGTAAATTTTTCCTGGAAAGGCCCAGATGGTAAATATTTTCAGCTTTGTAAGCCACACATGGTCTCTGTCACCAGAATCTACTCTGCCATTGTAGTGAAAACTCAGTCACACATGCTATGTAAATGAATGGAAATGACTGTGGCTTAATAAAACTTTACTTATGAAAACTGAAATTGAGTTTCACATAATTCTTGCATGTTATTAATTATATTTATTTTGGTTTTCCCCAACTATTTATAGTTCATGGACTGTATAAAAATAAAAGTCAAGATTTGGTGCATGGGCTCTAATTTGCTCACAGCTGAATTAAATGAATCCAGGAGGGAAAGGAAGAATCCTTATGTAAAACAGAAATCATCCTCTAATATATAGCATCACCCTGAATTGTCTGACCCCCATTCGTAAAATGGGATAAATAAATCCACTTCATAGTTTTATAATAAAGGGTCTGGTGCTCAATGAGTAATACACCTCTCCATCTACCTATCCCTTTCCATTCCCACTTCCTTCCCCATAAACAAACTCTGGTTCTTAGATATGTTGAAAATTCCGATTGCATCACCTGTGTGGTAAAATGGCCTATAAAAATACAACTTATGCTAAAGACTTCTATTTATCTGATCAACTTCTTACCTTGTGGTTTTCATCTTGGAAATTTATTTATTGAGGGAAGAAAGGCTGTCCTTCAAACACATAGGTTGTCAAATAAAACATAAAGTTTATCTGAGGGAAGAGATAGATAAAATACATAGGTCATTATGTACAAAGTAGAGAGTGCAGAAAACCATGGGAAAAGATATGACTCCATTTTGAAAATATGTTGAGACTCACTGGAGTAGACTACAGATACTTGTAAAATAGCACTAGATGTTCCTTCAGGACTGCAAAAGACCCATAGGATGAGGATCAAGTGAGACAAGCACAACACAATACAATCCCCCCAAGATTTCTCCTTCCTGGGCACGTGGGCACATGGGAGGACATTTCCCATCATTGCCTGCAGATTGTCTGGGACACGTGGCTGAGTTCCATCCAGAGAGATGTTGGTAGTGTGTTCAGAACTATGCCTGAGGTCTGCCGAGCAGTGCAGCTTTCTCGCTTTCAGCAAAGGAGCCACATGGTGAACTACAGAGCCACAGAATTTGAGCTCCCCAAGTGTATGTCACTATGTGGAGGAGAGCCTGTTGACTCATGCTGGAATTTTGAAAAAATATCTCTCTGCTGCATTAAATCACTTAGATGTCAGGATGTATTTTTTATAGCCACATAGCTTAGCTTATACTACCTAATCATCAAACCATATCATAAGTTTGAAACAGAAATACAGTCTAAAGTAAATTTGAGCACACTGTAATTTCTTTCAGGTCACATTAGCTATAACAGTCTAACATTTCTATTTTAATTCTTTCATACATTCAACAAATATTTATGAACTCATATATTAAGTTCTAGGCATACATGGATATCTTCCGTTTCCATCAACAATTAACCATCCTCCAGCATTTGTCATCTTAAAGGGAACAAAATGTTGTTAGAATAGTACCTATTTTGATCCTCAACTTAAAATCGAAAACACACATAACAAACCAACCAAGATGACTATATTAATGTGTTCTATGAAACGCCAGAAAATCCCTTTTGTAGATTGATCCACCAACTGACAAAGAAAATAGCAGGAGCACTTATAAAAATACTATAAAATAATGATATATATAATATTTATATAGTATTTGCTTTTGGCCAGGCCCTATCTAAGTGCTATGAAGCAGATTCTATTATCCGCTTTTTAAAGGTGAGAAAAATCAGGAAAGAAATTAGTAACTTACCTTTGCTGGTGAATGAGAGACCTTGAATTCAAACCCAGGAAACCCGGTCCCAGAGTACGTATTCTTTCAGACTTACTTTCAGTATCACCTTACATGTGCTGCTTGCACTTTCTGTAAGTTTGTACATGGCTTTATGTATCTCCAGGCTCTATGTGCCTCCCTTTTTTAGGGTACAGCCTCTTCCAGTATTTTGTGCTGTCAGACTCAACAAACCTCAATTTTTTTCCCATCAGCCTTGCCCACTCTTTGCCTGCGGCAAAAACTCCTAGTACTTTTAGCCCTTATTCCAGGTTTATCTGTGCTGGGACCGATTTTTAGTAGTCAGAGTCTGGTGATTAATTCCACAATTGGAGCTCAGTTGAGTTAAGCTGTTGCTGGTAGTAAAGTCTGTTTTCTTTCCCCTCAGGGAAGCAGACTGCCACACTCATGGGGGAAGGAAGCCAGACTCTGTAGCTTGGGGGACTTACAGTTCAATGTGGGGTCTTAGCCAGTCCGGCTTGTCCAGACTGGTGTACATGGTGTTTCCGGTCACTGATGGAGCCCCAGCATTGTTCTGTACCATTCCTGGCTATTTACTAGCTGCTCTGGAACTAAATTCCACATTTCCCGAAGCCACTATCTTGCCCCACCTCAAATCGGTACTATTACTATCTGTAAGAAGTAAGTGAAGCTCTTTACTTGCAATTAGAATGTTTGAGATCATCTATTTCTCCTTGAGTCAGTGTAGCTTGTTTTTGTGTTTCTAGGCATTTATCCATTTCATCTATGTTGTCTAGTTTTTTGGCATATAGTTAGTTGTTCATAATATACTGTTATGATTTTTTTTATTTCTTCAAGGTCCATGTTAATAACCCCACTCTCTTTTCTGATTTTATTTATATCCCCTCTTTTTTTCCTTATCAGCCTAGTGAGGAGTCCATCAGTATTATTGATTTTCATGAAGAACCAGTTTTTGGTTTTATTGATTCTTTCTGTTGTTCTTTTGTTCTCCAATTCATTTAATTCTGCTTTAATCTTTGTTATAATTCTTCTTCTATTTGCTTTAGGGTTAGTTTGCTGTTCTTTCTCTAGTTCCTCCAGATGAGCAGTTAAGACTCAATTTTTGCTGTTTCTTCTTTTATAATATAGGCATTTAGGGCAATAAATTTCCCTGTCAACACTGCCTTTGTCACATCCCATAAGTTCTGTGTTCTAGTTTGCTAGCTGCCAGAATGCAATATACCAGAAATGTAATGGCTTTTTAAAAGGGGAATTTAATAAATATCTAGTTTACAGTTCTAAGGCTGAGAAAATGTCCCAATTGCAAGAAGTCCATAGAAATGTCCAATCTAAGGCATCCAGGAACAGATACCTTGGTTCAAGAAGGCCGATGAAGTTCAGGGTTTCTCTTTCATCTGGGAAGGCCCATGCCAAACACAGTCAGGGCTTCTCTCTCAGCTGGAAGGGCACATGGTGAACATGGCATCATCTGCTACCCTTCTCTCCTGGTTTACAGTTTCATGAAGCTCCTCGGAAGGTATTTTCCTTCTTCATCTCTAAAGGTTGCTGGCTCGTGGACTCTCTGCTTTTCATGGCTGCATTGTTCTGCTCTGCTCTCTCCGAATCTCCTCATTCCCCAAGATGTTCCCTCTTTTATGGGACTCCAGAAACTTAGCAAGACCCTCCCAAATGGGTGGAGACATATCTGCCCTAATCCAATTTAACAACCCCTCTTGACTGGGTTACTTCTCCAGAGAGATGATCTAATTACAGGTTCAAAAATACAGTATTGAACAGGGATTGTTCTGCCTTTATGAAATGGGGTTTTGATTAAAACTTGGCTTTTCTAGGGTCCATACATCATTTCAAACCAGCGCATTCTGATATGTCCTATTCACATTTTCATTCGTTTCCAGATAGTTACCAATTTCTCTAGTAAAATCTTCTTTGACCTACTGGTTATTTAAATATGAATTATTTAATCTCCATATATTTGTGAAAGTTCTGGTTCTTTGGTAGTTATTGATATCTAGCTTTATTCCATTATAATGTAATTTGAATAATTTCAATTTTTTTTAAATTTATAAAGACCTGTTTTGTTCCCCAGCACATGATCTGTCCTGAAGAACACTGCATGAGCACTAGAGAAGATTGTACATCCTGTTGTTTTGGGGTATAAAAATCTATATATGTCTGTTAGATCTAACTCACTTATCAAATTGTTTAAGTTCTCAGTTTCCTTGTTGATCTTCTGTCTGGTTGTTCTATATAGAGGAGAGTGGTTTATTGAAGTCTCCCACTATTATTGTTGAAATGTCTATTTGTCCCTTCAGTTTTGCCAGCGTTTGCCTCAAGTACTTTGGAGCTCCTTGACTGGTAGCATAAACATTTATCATTGTTATTTCTTCTTGGAGAATTGTCCCTTTCATTAATATGTAGTGTTATTCTTTGTCCCTTATGACTTTTTATATTTAAAGTCCTTTTTGTCTGATATTAGTATAGCTACTCCTACTTTCTTCTGGTTACCGCTTGAACTGGAGTGTCTTTTTCCACCTTTCACTTTCAATCTATTTATATCCTTGGGTCTAAGATGAGTCTTTTGCAAACAGCGCATAAATAGATCATACTTCCTAATCCATTCTGCAAATCTGTATCTTTTAATTGGTGAGTTTAGTCCATTAATATTCAAAAGTATTACTGTAAGGCATTTCTTGAATCTACCATCTTATCCTTTGGATTTTATTTCTCAGATCCATATATTACGTTCCCTCTTTCTCCTCTTATTCTTTAAGTTACCCTTACTGGTACTCTTCAATTCTATGCTGTCCTCCAGACCTCACTCTTCTGTCCTTTTTTCTTCAGCCACAAAACTACCTTTAGTATTTCTTATAGGGTACATTTCTTGTTGTCAAATGTTCTCAGCCTTTGTCTGTCTGTGAAAATTTTAATCTCTCCCTCAGTTTTGAAGGACAATTTGGCTGGGCACAGAATTCCTGAAATTCTTTCTCTTTAAGGTTCTTGTATATGTCCTACCACTGCCTTCTTGCCTCCGTGGTGTCTCTTGAGTAGTCAAAACTCAGTTTTATGTGGTTTTCTATGAATGTAGTACATAGCTTTTCTCTTGCCACTTTCAGGATTTTCTGCTTCTCATCAACATTTGCCAGAGTGATTAGTATGTGTCATGGAGTAAGCCTATTAGGGTTTATCCTTTTTGGGGTATGTTGAATTTCTTTGGTTTGTATATTTATGTCTTTTATATGGGTTGAGAAGTTTCCCCCATTATCTCTCCAACTAATCTTTAGCCCTTTACTCTTCCATTCTCCTTTTGGGAAACCTATGATTCTTACGTTGTGTGCTTTGTGTTGTCCATTATTTCCCTGAAGTCCAATTCAAATTTTCATCTTTTTTTTGCCATTTGTTCTTTTGTGCATTCAAAATCAATTTTCCTGTCCTCAAGCTCACTTGTTCTTTCTTTTCCTTCTTCATATCTGCTGTTGTGTGTCTTTAGTATATTTCTGACTTGGCCTACAGATTCTTTCATCTCTCTGGTATTTGCCATTTTTCTATTTATTCTTTCAAATTCTTCTTTATGTTCTTCTAGTGTTTTCTTGATCTCTTTTATGTCATTAGCTAACCCAGTGAATTTATCTAGTAGATTTGTATGAATATCTTTGATTAGTTGTTTCACAGTTTGTGTCTCCTCTGGTGTTTTAATTTGGTCAATACGCTGGGCTATATCTGTTTGCATCTTCAAATGTTTTGCAACTTTGTTTTGAATTCGAGACATTTAATTACTTTGAAAGGGTGAATTAGGAAGTTGATTTCCCTAGTTCCTCTAAGGTTTTGTATTTGTGGTTCAAGCACGGAGGAAGGCTTGGCGCATGGGGTGCAGTGCACCTTTCTCCAGAACGCTCATTGTGATGCCTTGTACTCTCGTTTAGCACCAGCATTTTAAAGGTCTCAATGCACAGCCTCCCTGCCTTTAATCCACTTGTACGCATTTGTCATTAGATCTTTAGTTCTCTAAAATGTTATTATCTAACTTTGATCTACACATTTGTAAATGGTATCATTTTTCCAATAACAAATTTATTTGTATATACACATTTAAGATTTCATCTAATCAGTAATTGACAAACCAATTTCAGAGTTCTTCACTAAGGAGATCTACTAACAACTAATAACATAACATCAGGCAAAACCATATTTTATAAAGACTTCAAGATTTGTGAGCATGAAATTCTAAATAAAATATATTCTGAGCAAAGGTGAGCCTTTCTAGTGAAGCATAAAACAGAGGCTCTGGGCATATTTGTTGAATTTGAGCATGGAATGACTGCAGCTTTGTCTGATATTGATCGAGTGACTTTGCTGATGCTAACCAGGATGGTTCTTCTGATTGCATGGAAAATGCATCCTGTTTTGGCATCCAGTGGAACAAATACAGAGGAAGTTCTGCATGAGCCAGTTCCTTCTTGTGGGTATTTTGCCCACAGCACTGTGGAGATATGGTTTGGGGATTATGTTGGAAATCAGAAGGACATCTCCAGAGCCTTGTGTTTTAGAGCCAACTGTCCTGGTAGCTGGTAAGGCTGTGTAATGGCAGCATCTAAGCTTCTCCCAATATCCCCTGCTACTTTATGGTCATATACTTTCTTAAATCCCTCATTTGGAGAGTGAGAAGGACCTAATGACTCACCTCCAATGATTATCAAATGGTCAAAGACTTTGGATGTTAGTTCTGAGGTGAGGGTTCTAAAAGACTAAAAAGAACCTGAATTTCATCTTCCTGGTTCTCCACTGCTTCTTTTGCTTATTTGCTCCGATGAAAGCCAGCTGCCATACCATGAGATTCCCCACAGAGAGACCAATGTAGCAAAGAACCCAGAAAATTCTCTGCCCAGTAGCTTGTAAGGAAGTGAATTATGATAACAGTCTTACGTTTGAGATTATAAGAATATCCTCCACTGTTCTGGCTTTCATGTAACTTTAACCCTGTCTTTCAGCTTGGGTCCAAACTTGTGAAGCACTGCAATATATAAGAAAAGTAAAAAGTTGTAAGATAAGTATGGAAAATCCAAATGTTTTCTAATATGTAAATATATATCAATGAGAAAGAAAAATTAGAACAGGACTGTCATTGGAATTACTAAAATGATAAATCTGAATGAATGAAACCCCAAATCACATCAAAGTATATAAAAAGTAAAATAAGTAGTTAGTTAATTAGAGACAAAATGTTGATAAGAAAATAGAGTGTCAGGTTGTTGGTATGGCAGTCTTTATTCTTCCTAAATTACTTGAAAAGTTCACTACATTTTCAGACATTGAGTCATAGACTGATTTCTAAAATGAGTATGTGAATTTT
>PVIY010042748.1:0-20771 GCA_004026745.1 Myrmecophaga tridactyla | reverse complement strand
GGTTGGTTGAGTTTTATAGTCAGGGCAAAGGGAGAGGAAAAGTACCAGTAGGACATATGGTGAAAGAGAGGAGGTGGTCAGGATGAGGTTGATAACTTGGAAAAGCTTTTGTCTGAAGTTGACTTTCTTCTGAATTTCTTTTTTCTGCAGTCCAAGCTGTTTCTGTCTGCAGTCCTATGGTCAAGATTAGTTTCAAGGTTGTCAGAACCTGCGAGGAAGCAAGGAAGAAGCAGTGCTGGCAGCTTTGTCAAGAGAAAGATAAACAGTTTTGGTCATCATAAAGGGCTGCCACTTAGAGATATATTTTATAAGACTTCCAACCAAATCTCTACTCCTTACACTGGAGGAAAGGGCTCTAAGTAGAATGGTCTTAGAAGAAAGAAATAGTTCCTTGAGGATAGTGCCCATCTTGTAAGTTAAGCATAAGTCTGTCCAGAAAGAGGACAGGAGCTATGTTTGTGTTCTAGCCCCTTTCAGATCAATTACTTTTTCTATATTACTCAAAACATCCATTATAAACATGAAGTTATGTTATTGTCTCCACTAAGGCAGATAAATTATTCACTAACCTTAATCACAATCACTAACAATTGGAGCAGAAGGTGAAAGTGGAAAATATTCTGGCTTATCCCTATTGGGAATTATAATAATAATATGTGAAGAAAAAATGGACAAAACTACCCAAATTTAATGAAGGCCTTGGAAGCTGAATGTATGTCAAAGAAGATTAACTCAATAAGGTCCATAGTAAGACATTAAAATAAAATTGTCAGAAGATAAAGTCACAGAAAATTTTGAGGGAAACAAGAAGTGCTTCATCATATACATGGAATCTTTGATTATAGTAGCAGCAGATTTCACAACAGTAGCATCAAGTAGAACATACAAGCTGCTGATAGGGAAAAAAAAAAACAAAAAAACTATCAACCAAGAATTTTAGATCCAGGATAAAATCCTACCAAATGAAAGAGGACTTAAGACATTTCCAGATAAACAAAAGGTGAATGAGTTTGGTGCTAGCAGTCCTGTCCTACAAGAAATCTAAAAGAAGTCTTTCAGGCTGACAAAGTAAAGAAAGCATAGGAGAAAATCTAGGTTATCTTTGGTTTGGTAATGACTTTTTTTTTTTACATAAACCTTGAAAACTTTATGGTAAGTGAAAGGAGTCAGTCACAAAAGACCACATATTGTATGACATGTCCATAAGAGGCAAATCCAGAGACAAAGGTAGATTAGTGGTTGCCAAGGAGTAATGGGTATGGGTTTCTTTTTGGGGATGATGTTCTGGAATTAAACAGGGTGATGGTTGTGAAACTCTGTGAAACCCACTAAATTTTATACTTTAAGAGGGTGAACTTTGATGTAAACTATATCTCAATAAAATTGTTGTTTAATAAAATATGGCATTATAAAATACATTTTAGAAAGATTCTTATCAAAGCTTTTAATAAAAAAAAGTACCATTGAAGTAGGTATGCAATTGTTGAGGAAAAAACCTTTCTCCCTTTACCAGTGAAAAGTAGTACATACCATAAATCTGAGTGATATTCTGCAAAAATGACCAGGCCCAGTGTGAAATCTTCACCATCTAAGGTGAATTTTTAAAGTAAGTGAGCTACAGACCACTTTGATTGCTTTAACTCCAATGAATTGTGGAAGTATATAGAAGTCAGGGTTCATTAGTCTTCAACACTGAAATAAAGTTTGAAACTTGGGTTCAAATTTGGTCCTCTATTGTATCAAGTGATCAGAATAAAAGTAACATCTATGATTCTAAAGTTCTCCAAGCATTTCTTATTTTCACTTACTTTTAACAGTGACCATCTGCTGTTTCTGCTTGCTCCAAATCCCTCTCACCACTCATCCAGCAGGATTATGGTGGGAGTTATCAATTAGAGTGCCAGGGTACAGGCCTATATGATGCAGACCATGGGACCCCAACTCTTTTTCTGCAGGGACTGGTCCATTGGAAGGGCTGCTGATCCAGATAAGACCAGAATACTTTTCTAAGATTTGATTTGGGGACCCTAGAAGAGGATGTATCTTTTTTTTTGGACCTCATATCTTAGGGATATAAGCTTTTGACTGACATTGCTCATCTTTTTTATCATGTGGAGAAGGCCAGCCTGAAAATGAAGCCAGGAAACAAAGTGAAAAGCAGTCAAGAGGTGAAGGCAGAGAGCCCTGCTCCAAATAATCAGGGTTTCTATATCCAGCTATGCCTATTGGATAATATTAAAGTTTTCAAATTATTTATTTCAGTGACTCAGTGCAAATGAAGCATTTCTTCTCCAAGGAATCAAACACAATTGACTTTAAAACTAGATTTGAATAAAAGAAAAGAAATTCTAACCTCCACTTTTCCAGTAGATAGGCATTTTCTCACCAGAGTCCATGTTATCTATTGTATCAGTCATATCAGTGGCCTTTATTAATATTCACAAGAGATGTACAAATTGTGCTATTTGAATGAAAAGTCAAGTTTGACAATAACAATCTTTCCATTCTTTGTGCTTTAGAACAATTCTCAAAACATGTTATTATATGCCCATACTGCTTAACTAAAGTTTTGTTCTAAATGTAACTTAGAGGAAGAGACTCTTTATTTATTTTATACATATTAAAAAACAGACCTCATCCTTTTTCTCCCATTTCCCATGGAGGGAAAAACTGGTCCAACCAAATATAGCAAATGGTATGTGTTAGGACTCAGAAAGAAAATTCTAAGAGCAAAAGGAACTCTTGATGCAGTGCCCCCCTCAGCCCCCCTCCTCAGCATCCTTGGCAGGACCAAGGATCCAGATATAAACCTGTAACAAGCCCCCATCCAATCAGGAAATAACACCCCACCTGGGCGGGCATCCTACCCTTCTGGTGTCACTGACCCTTTAAAACACAGCTCCCAGAACAGGGAGCTGGAGCCATTTTCTCTTTCTTCCTGCTGGCTCTCAGGTGGGAGCCAATTTCAGTCTCCTACCTGCTTTCTCCCTTTTGCTCTCCCACCTGCTTCCTCCCTGTTTTATCCCTTCAATAAATCTGTTAATATTTGACTATTTGTCTTGTGTGGAATCCTTAATGACCTTGTGCCTGACATTTTTGCTGAAACCTGGGAATGGAGTTTAGACTCCATTTAGACTAGGGTTTGAGTTTCTGGCCCCTCAGGGCTATGGGGGCAGCCTCCCCATCACTTTGTTTCCCAAACTGCATGGTTCCCATGGTTCCCAGGTGATTGACAGCTTGAGTTCGAAGGCTCAGACCATCTTAATGTGACACCAGCTTACATCCATGGTAATCAAATATCTACAATTAATTCAGCCCTACGTAAGGGACATGTTTCTGTCCAGATCCTCCCCTTGAGAGTTTTGTGTCCCATGGATGGCTGGCCCATGGAATTTGGGCCCACTTTAATGGAGTGCCCTAGCCAACTCCCTGAATGTTTTTATTGGCCTGAAGAATCTGAGCATTCAGTCAAAACTCTCCAGCTCCAAGAGCATTTTCCTATGCAGTAGTCCAAGCTTGGGGGATGCCCTGAGCAAAAGACTGCATGCACTTCCCTGGTCCTCAATGACAAACTGAGGACACCTGCTTTGTTGTTGTGACTGGATCATGGATCTGGGTAAGTTAGTCTCACTAAAAGCTACACCTGACCATAAGCCTCCAAGGGAGCTTGTAACCATAAGCCTCCAAGGGATGAATAATTCATAAGCCTCTCATGAGCAAAATAAGCAGACCTCCATAAGCCTTTCACAATACCCTTTAAAACAACAAAAACACTGGCTGAAAATGGCAGTTTTAATTGGCAAATTCTCACTGAACTTAAAAATTTTATGTTGCATAACAGTAAGTGATCTGAAATTTCCTGTACCCTAGCCCTTGTATCTCACCCTTCTCTGTGTCACTCTGTTATGTCAGACCAAATACTCCTTCTCCAGAAAAAGCCTTCTAAGCTTTCTACTTCCCTCACAAAGACTATTCACCCCCTCCACAAATCCCTTCAATGCTAAGGAGTCTTTCATAAAAAAACTTCTAAGCCTTCTTCTCCTCCCCGTATGTAGGCATCCTTCAGTCACTTCTCCTTCTTCAGTCCCACTAACCATCCTTCCATCAAAGCCTAACAAATTATTGGTTAATTGTTAAATTAATGTGATCAATGTTTTATGTTGTTCTAGTTTGCTAGCTGCCAGAATGCAATATACCAGAAGCAGAATGGCTTTTAAAAGGGGGAATTTAATAAGTAGGTAGTTTACAGTTCTAAGGCCAAGAAAATGTCCCAATTAAAGCAAGTCTACAGAAATGCCCAATCTAAAGCATCCAGAGAAAGATACCTTGGTTTAAGAAGGCTGATGAAGTTCAGGGTTTCTTTCTCAAGTGAGAAGGCATGTGATGAACACAGTCAGAGTTTCTCTCTCATCTGGAAAAGCACATAGTGAACGCTCAGGGTTCCTCTCTTATCTGGAAGGGCATGTGGTGAGCACAGGATCATCTGCTAGCTTCTTCCCCTGGATTCCTGCTTCATGAAGCTCCCCAGGAAGCATGTTCTTTCTTCATCTCCAAGGGTCACTGGCTGGTAGACTCTGCTTCTCATGCCTATGTTGTTCTGCTCTGCCCTCTCTGAATCTCTCTCATTCTCCAAAATGTTTCCTCTTTTATAGGACTTCAGAAATGAATCAAGACCCACCCAAATGGGTGGAGACAGACCTCCAGCTAATCCAGTTTAACAACCACTCTTGATTAAATCACATCTCCAGGGAGATGATCTAATTACAGTTTCAAACATGCAACACTGAATAGGGATTAGAAGAAACTTCTGCCTTTACAAAATGGGATTAGGATTAAAACATGGCTTTTCTAGGGTACATGCATCCTTTCAAACTAGCATATATGTCTATTTCCTTGTTAATTAATGTATTTAGTGTGTGTTCTATACAGGGTTTATAGGGCCCTGACCTAAATTTGTCTGTTAACTGTACTCCTAAAAGATAAGTAATGCAACAAATAATTAACATTTAATAAAGTTAAGTAAACCTGTTTTAATGCTAGCCAGTGTGTTACCTGGTTGTAGTGAAAATTAATGTCTGTTTTAAGCAGTTAATGCCTATTTATTAGCTAGTGTGTTCACCCTAATTATTAATTGGTGTGTTCCTACATTTATATTAATCAAAAGTTCTTAACTGGTTACTAATTACAAAAATTCATGTACTCTTTCTTCTTTTTTGATATAGGCATTTAGGGCAATAAATTTCCCTCTTAGCACTGCCTTTGCTGCATCCCATAAATTTTGATATGTTGTGTTTTCATTTTCATTTCCCTTGAGATATTTACTGATTTCTCTTGTAATTTCTTCCTTGACCCACTGGTTATTTAAGAGTGTGCTGTTGAGCCTCCATATATGTGTTAATTTTGTGGCCCTCTGCCTGTTATTGATTTCTAACTTCCTTTATGATCCAAGAAAGTGTTTTGTATGATTTTAGTCTTTTTAAATTTATTGAGATTTGCTTTGTGACCCAGCATATGGTCTGTCCTTGAGAATGATCCATGAGCATTTGAGAAAAGGTGTATCCTGCTGTTGTGGGGTGTAATGTTCTACAAATGTCTAGGTCATTTATTATATTATTCAAATTTTCTGTCTCTTTATTGATTCTCTGTCTAATTGTTCTGTCCATTGATAAAAGCAGGGAATTGAAGTCTCTATCATGGTAGATATGTCTATTTCTCTTTTCAGTGTTTTCAGTATTTGCCTCATGTATTTTGGTGCACTCTGGCTCAGTGCATAAACATTTATGATTGTTATGTCTTCCTGTTGAATTGTTCCTTTTATTAATACATTGTGTCCTTCTTTGTCTCTTTTGATTGTTTTATATTTGAAGTCTAATTTGTTGGATATTAGTATAGCTACTCCTGCTCTATTCTGATTGTTATTTGCATGAAATGTCTTTTCCCAACCTTTCACTTTCAACCTATGTTTGTCCTTGAGTCTAGAATACATCTCCTGTGGACAGCATATAGATGGGCCCTGTTTCATAATCCATTCTGCCAGTCTATATTTTTTGATTGGGGAGTTTAATCCATTGACATTTAGTGTTATTACTGTAAGGGCAGTACTTTCTTCTACTATTTTGCCTTTTGGATTTTATATGTCTATCTAATTTTTCCTCTTTTTTACCTTTACTGATAGTCTTCATTTCTACACTCTTCTCCACACCTTTCTCTACTGTCTTTTCCTGTCTCTAGTGCTTCCTTTAGTATATCTTGCAGAACCAGTCTCTTGGTCACAAATTCTCACAGTGATTTTCTTTTTTCTGAAAATGTTTTAATTTCCCCCTCATTTTTGAAGGACAATTTTACTGGATATAGAATTCTTGTTTGGCAGTTTTTCTCTTTTAGAATCTTAAATATTTCATACCACTGTCTTCTTGCCTCCATTGTTTTTTGCTGAGAAATCTACACAGTCTTACTGGGCTTCCCTTATATGTGATGGATTGATTTTCTCTTACTGCATTCAAAATTCTCTCTTTCTCTTTGACATCTGACATTCTGATTAGTAAATTGTCTTGGAGTATGTCTATTTGGATCTATTCTGTTTGGGGTATGCTGCACTTCTTGGTTCTGTAATTTTAAGTCTTTCTTAAGAATTGGGAAATTTTCAGTGATAATTTCCTCCATTTGTCTTTCTCCTCCTTTTCCCTTTTCTTCTCCTTCTGGGACAACCACAACATGTATATTCATGTGCTTCATGTTGTCATTCAATTCCCTGAGTCCCTTCTCATATTTTTCCATTCTTTTCCCTATATTTTCTTTCGCTTGTTGGATTTCAAGTGTTCTGTACTCCAGTTCACTAATCCTATCTTCTGCCTCTTGAAATATAACATTGTAGGCTTCCATTATTTTTTTTCATTTCTTCTACTGTGCCTTTCATTCCCATAAGTTCTGTGATTTGTTTTTTCAGACTTTTGATTTCTTCTTTTTGTTCATTCCTTGCCTTCTTTATATCCTTACTCAATTCATTGATTTGATATTTGATCAGATTTTCAATGTCTTTTCAAACATCCAGATTTAATTGTTTCAACTCCTGTATCTACTTTAAATTGTTGGGTTGTTCCTTTGACTGGGCCACACCTTCAATTTTCCTAGTATGATTCATTATATTTTGCTGGAATCTAGGTACTTAATTTCCTTAATTAGTTTTTTCTGGAGATTGTTTTCACTCTTTTACCTAGGATTTTCATGCTAGTTGGCTTTGTTCTCTATCTGTTCTTTGACATCCAGTTCAGTTTATTCTAGATATCTAGCATAAGTTTTGTTTAACATATCAGAATTCTTCAGTTCTTGTTTTCTTGTTTCTTGCCCTGCCTGTATGATGCTTTTTTCCTTAAGAGTGTCTACTTAGATATTATAGACCCCAGTCAGATATTTCCAGACCAGACTCACCTTCTCTCCGGAGGAATGAGTCACCTGCATCAGTTTTCCATGAGGGTGAGACCCAACAGACTGACTAACTTTCCTATGAAGCCTCTAGACTTTGTGTTTCTCCTGTCCTGCCCAGTATGTGGTGCTTGTCTGCCTGTGGGTACCCCCAGCATAAAGTGATGCAGGTACCTTTAACTTCAGCAGACTCTCCCTGCTGGGGGCATGGTTGAAGCAGAAGAGAGGTTATATGCTGGCCTTAACTGCTTCAGTTTTCCAGTCCCTGGTATCTGAATTCCTTGAGGGATGGATTCCACCTCAGCTCAGCTCCACCCCTCTCCTGGGGAAGGCACAGCCTCCAGGAAATTACCTCCTTTCACCTGACCAGCCTCTTTGTCTCTCAGACAAGCTTAATTTTGCCCTTGCCTTGGGCAGTTGGAGCCTGAGAGCAATTTTAAGTGGTAGAAACAAAGAAAAAAAATCCTTTTCAGAGCAGGACCCCTGTTCCTTGAGAGCTTAAGTTGGTATGTTGCTCTATATATTTTCAGGTCCTATGTGCCCCTCTTTTTTTTTAGGGTCCATATCTTTACAAATATTTTGTACTGTCTGATTAATTCCACAGTTGGAGCTTAGTTGAGCTCAGCCCCTTGCTGTTAGTAAAGTCTCTTTCCTTGCCCTTCTGGGAACCAGCCTGTGGGGGTCAGGCAGCAGCCTCCATGGCTTGGGGGTCTCATCATTCTGGGTGGGATTGCAGCTGATCCAGCTTGTTCAGACTGGTGTACGCTGTGTGTCCAGTCACTACTGGGCCCCTGCAGTTGTTCTGTACTGTTCTTAGCTATTTACTATCTGCTCTGGAAGATGAACTAATTTCCACACCTCACTAAGCTGCCATCTTACTAAAATTCTTTTGAAAGGAAAAACTTTAAGCTGTATTAAAAATTAAACACAATTGGGTTATAAGTCTATAAAAGGTTTTATTTCTGTAACATAATCTGGCCTCACTGTGATTTAAAATAAAAATACTACTATTATAGTTAAAGTTCAACATATTACAATTAAAAACATTCTGCAAAAAGTAAAAATGGGATAAAATAACATATTCAGTCCTTTATTTGTTCCTTTCAAAAATATTCCTGTGTTCCTGTTTTTCTTTTAAAGTAATAAATTTCCTATTTATGTCTGTTTGTGTTTTCAATATATAGTCTCATACCTCTGGATAATATAAGCAAATTAATAATAAAATAAAATAAAAATTCTTGGTTCTATGGCCTTCACCTAAAGCTTCCAAACCCAAAAGGCTGGTGTCTTTCTGTCTGTGCATCCCATTAAAAAGTTTTCTGAAATTTATACTTGGAACAAATTCAATAAGCTCAGTATATTTCCCAAAACTTAATAGTCAATATACTTTTTTGTTTTTGTTTTTACATGGGCAGGCACAGGGAATTGAACCCAGGTCTCTGGTATGGCAGGTGAGAGCTCTGCCTGCTGAGCCACTGTGGCCCACTCTCAATATACATTTTTTTTGCCCTCAATATACTTTTAAACTTCTTCATAATTTTAAAATATTATGAAAATAATAAAAGGAATTAAATAATAAATCTTTAAATTAAACAAACACAGTTTTATTCTGCTTAAATGTGCTCTCCTTAAGTTTAAATAAGATTACTAATAAATAAACTAGTGTTGTGGAATTCCTCCTGGAATAACATGGGCAGTGTGCCTGGTAATGATAAGATATATAAAATATAATAAAATTAATAATATGCTAATGCTTCAAGGAATTACATATCAATGTTTCAAGTGTACATTAACTAAAGCTTTTTAAATATTTGGCATTGTTCTAACAAATTTAATTTTAATGGTAATTGTATGAGGTGAAATGTTTGCTTAAAGTAGTAGCTTAAGTGTACAGAATATAAAGGATGTGGTTTTGTTTTTTTTTTTTCATGGGTGGGCACCTGGAATCGAGCCTGGGTCTCTGGCATGGCAGGCCAGAATTCTGCCACTGAGTCACCATTGCACTGCTCAGGATGTGTTTATATTAAAAGAAAAAAGAGGGTAATTTTGTCCTAAAATAAAATAAATGGCTGTTACAAAATAAGAAAATGTAGAGCAAAGCCGAAATAAATATAGTAAGTACTAAAGGTTTGTAAAAGAGAAAATTATGGTAAAATCAGGAAAATTTAATGTGTCTATATGCTAATGCAAAAGTAAAATTTAGTTTTTTCTCTCTTAAAGTAACAAAGTTTTTTGGACTGTTGGCCTGTTTTAATAAAAAGTTATAAAGTCTTTTCTAAGTAATCAATGTAAAAAGACTGTCATTTCAAAATAACTTCTTGTACTTTGTGTTAACTTTATCATGTCCTTGGCTGTGTGAAAAATGAGTCATGTCATTGTTTAAAAACGCTAAGGTTTTTTCTAAGCTTTAATTAAAGTAAAGAACCAAATATCTTCTTGTATTTTATGTTAACTTTATCATGTCCTTGTCTGTGTAAAAAAATAAATCATCTCATTGTTCGAAAAGGCTAAGTTTTTTCCCTCAGCTTTAGTTAAAGTAAAAATCCAAATATTGTTTCAAACCTAATAACTTTTAACCTTTTGCTTTCTAAAAGTCAAACTCTAAAAAAATCTTTTTATTCCAAACAGTTGCACAAAATTTCTTCTTTATAAGTTTATAAAATAAAATGTTAAAAATAAAATTCTTTTAATATATTTTAGGTTGCATAAAAATGTATAAAAATGTTGTAAAAATTAAAGCATTTTCTAACCTTCTGTCAGTAATTAATCTTTTTACGTAATATTAAACAACAGTATAATAATTTGTTTAACCAAATCTTCTCAGTCTTACTTACAAAAATAAAATAAAACAGCATCAAGATCACCCTGTAGCCCAGTAAATCAATAATTTCTTCCTCAAAAAACAAAAATTTAAAAACAATCATAACAAAACAGGTAATAATCATCAAGCAAAATTAAAAATAGTGCCAAAACCTGGTGTACAAAAAGGAGGGGAATATCATCTACTTACCAATTCATGGTCAGTGGCCAATAATTGAACTATTTAAATACCTATCTAAAAACAGAATAATTTAAAAAATACATAAAAGGGAATTATTTAAAAAATTATAAAAATAAATCTGGGAAATTGTTCAATATACTAATGTATCTGTTACTGTTATTAAAAAATATACAACTTCAAAAGCTTTATAAATTTCCTGTCAAATTTATTTCTAATTATATACAGTATAAATAAATAAAAACTGTAGACAAAATAAATACAGAAAGTAATAAAAATTTAAAAAATAAATTTTGTTTATTATAATCATTGTAAACTATAAACCCTAAATAAATTTAAACAGTAAATTTTATTTTTATAGTATAAGTTCTAAATAATTGTAAAAAGTTATTTAAAAAGTTTATAAAAATAAATTCTGTCATAATCAATGCTAACCAAACTTTAATGGGCCTGTTTATCATATATTTCAAAAAAAGGAAAGCTTTTATGTTAGACTGAGCATTCATACAAAGCTAAAGTTAAGTTTTCTTTGTGTTCTATTAACATAAATTGTTAGTATGCTCTTAAACATAAAATATCAAAAAAAATTTCTTAATCATCCAAATACTGTGTCTAAAATATTTTACATCAGAATAATATCCTTATTAATGTTTATGTTAGCATTATCCTTTATTTCAAAAGACAAGTCTTTTCACTGTTAGGGAAAAACTGTTACAAATAATTTGTTCTTTCACCTTGTATTAGTAAGGTACTAAGATAACTTAACCTACTGCATAAAAAATGTTTAAAAAGTATTACAATGGTTAAAATAAAGTTTCTATCTTGTTACTAATTAAATTTAATTAAATAAAATATTCATATATTTGAACATTGTACAAATTCCTAAAAATTTAACAATATTCTCACTGTTAATATTATATCCTATACTAATCTATGTGATGTTAAGCAATAATATAATGTTGTTAGTCATAGTTTTAATTATTCTAAAAAGGCTACAAATTAAAAAAAAACAGAGAAATTGTCAGTTGCACTACTCTGCTCTAAAACAGCTAGTGGAGCAGAGCAGGGCTTCTGCTGTAATTTAATAACATGAAACAGTTGTCTAATAATTGTTTCCAAAACTGACTTCATTGAAAATGCTTATAAAGGTTAAAGCTTATATTATAAACTTTATTATCTTTAAATTCTAAGGTACTTTACTCTTTATATAGCCTAATAGCTCCCTGAAGCCTTAAGTGTCTCTATGGCTTCTAAAACTCAAATCTAGTTCTCCAGCTTTAAAAGTTAGCATGGGTCCAAACAGCAATGGTTAAAAACTAAAAAAAAAAAAAGTCAAGCTTCAATTAAAAATGTAATAAAACTAATCTGGTTAAAACCAAGGTAAATCAATATACAAGGTAAAAATACCATTGTAGATATTTTAAAGCTTTAATGTTTGTATAAAACAAAAATAAAATGTTCTTTTTGTCCCAAATTTACACTATCTAATTTAATCTGTCTAATAAATTAAACAAGCTAATTCAGCCTTATTTACTATAAAACCTGGAATAAGGAACAAAATCTTAATGTTTTAAACAAGTTAATGTTTTATATTCTGCATTTCAAAATATTTGGGGAAAATTTTTTTTAAATGTTTGCAAAGTTCCTTGAGGAACTAAGAAACCTAAAAATATTAAGCTTCCCCACCTGGAAAATTCCTAACATTTCTCTTAAGTAAAAGAGACTCCCAATTGAACAAGCCAATGTCTCAATTTTGAGGCTTGCCCTTATAAAATTTATTTTTATAATAGTAAACTGACCCTACTTAAAATTAGTGCCTAAGAATCACCTCCAGAAAATCTCTGCTGTTGCTCAAATGTGGTGTCTCTCTAAGCCAAATTCTAAGCTTTTCCTCAACATGGGACATAATTTCTAGGGCTGTAAGCTTGGCACCGAGAACATAAAACAACCACTGGCCCTGGCATTGCAAGACACAACTGGCCCTCATGCTGTGAGCCAAGGATAAGCCTGGCCCTAACATGGATGAACTGACCAAAAGGGGAAAAAATAGAGTTTCACTGGCTAAAAAATTTCAAATCAAGTTGAGATTATTATGGAAGTTACTCTTATGCAAGCTTTGGCCAAATATAGCAAGCTGCCACAATATGGCAAACCCCAACCAACAGTGTTCCTGAAAACCCTAAAAAAAAAAAAAATCCTATGCTCTGTAAGATTTTACTTATTGTTTGTTTTTCAAAAACTTAAAACCTCCAAGTTGTTCCAATACCAAAGAAGCTCTAAAACCCAAAGATGCTAAACTCTCCAAAAATAGCAATGTTTCATCATTCATCCCTTTACCTTTCTCTCAAATTTTCTTTCATTCTTCTCCATCCCTTTATAAGCTATACTGCTCCCCATCATCAAACCTTTAATTATCCTCCTATCAGTTTTCCTCCTAGCCTCCTGCATCTTACACTGTCTGTCTAGTTTTATTTACAGTTCAATTGCAGCCATGACCAACCAGCAAAGTTCTAAAAACCTACTTCTGCTACAGCTCCTGTAACAGCAAAAACATCACTATCAATTAGTTCCAACAGAAAATATCCAAAAAACCCAACTACACCTTGCTCAGCTCAAAGTAGTTGCCCCCCCAACTACACCCTTTGTTCACAGGAAGTAGTCAATGAAAGAGCACAATGCCCCTATTCCTTGAAAAATTGCTTTGAGCTATGTTAAGGCACTAACCTAAACCCAACACCAGCTTCATTCAATTTTATTAAAAAGAAAAGTCAAGAATGTTTGGTCTCAGAAAGAAAATTCTAAGAGCAAAAGGAACTCTTAATACAGAGCCCCTCTCAGCTTCCCTCTTCAGCATCCTTGGCAGGTCCAAGTATCCAGATATAAACCTATTACAAGCCCTCATTCATACAGGAAACAACACACCACTTAGTGGGCACCCTCCCCTCCTGGTGTCACTGTCCTTTTAAAACACACTACCCAGAACAAGAAGCTGGGCCATTTTTTCTTTCTTCCTGCTGGCTTCCCAGGTGGGAGCCAATTTCAGGTTCTCACCTACTTTCTTCCTTTCACTCTCCCACCTGCTTCCTCCCTGCTTTATCCCTTCAATAAATCTGTTAATCTTTGACTCGCTGTAAGGTGTGGAATACTTAACGACCCTGTGCCTGACAGTGTTTCCTATTTTGGCTTTTCTGTACTAATGACCAGAGAAAATCCATTATTATTTTCATCTTGCCTTCAACATAAAAGTATCAATATCCTTTTCTTGCTCTGAATCTTGACTTGGTAAAAACATTGACCTTTTCTTTTACATTTTAGAAATGAGTATTTCAAAGCTTTGTAGTTTGCTTCTTTCAAGCGTTGCTGAGGGATTTTTCTTTCTGGGGCATCTTGATCCCCACTGCCTCCTCCATTGATCTGCTTCAGACTGGAACAGTTGTGGCCCACTGGACCCAAGTCAGTAATGACTTTTATGTATAGCAACAAATGCATAATTTATGTATGAAAAAATAAGTTGAACTTCATTAAAATGTAAAAAAAAAAACCCTCTATTCTGTAAAAGACAACATAGGAACATTAGAAGATAACCTATAAACCCAGAGGAAATAAATGCAAAACATATATCTAATACAGGAGTTATTTCCAAAATACATGCAAAACATTTAAAACTCAACACTAACAAAACAAACAGCCCAATTTAAAAATGAACAAAAAATCTGAATAGATGCTTCACTCAAGAAGATACACAGATGACAAATAATCCTATGAATAGATTCTCATCATCACAGGTCATTAGCAAAATGCAAATTTAAACAAATGGGATACCACTACATACCTATTTGAATGGTTAAAATTCCAAAAGCTGACAACTCCAAATATTGGTGATGATGTGGAACAACAGAAACTCTCATTCATTGCTGGTGGGAATGCAAAATTTTACAGCCACTTTGAAAGGCAGTTTGGCAGTTTCTTATAAAGGTAAACATAAGCTTACCACACAATCCATCACTTGTGCTCCTAAATATTTACCCACGTGTATTGAAAATTTATGTCCACACAAAAACCTGCACAAGAATACTTATAGCAGCTTTCATCATAATTGCCAAAGATGGAAGTAACTGATATGTCTTCAATAGGTGCATGGCTAAACAATCTGTGGTATATCTATAAAATGGAATGCTAATCTGTGATCAAAAGAAATGAGCTATCAAACCATGAAAAAAATAGAGAAACCTTAAATGCATATTGCTAACTGAAAAAAGCCAGTCTATAAATGCCTACATACTGTCGAGTTCCAACTATATGTCATCCTGGAAAAGACAATACCATAGAACCAATAAAAAGTTCAGCAGTTTCCAGAGCTTCAGATGGAGAGAGGAAAGGATAAATTGGGGAGACCTTGAGAGTGTTAAGTGAGTGAAACTATTTTGTGTGATAATATAATGTTTATATGACCTTATGCATTTTTCAAAACCCATAGACCTATAAAACACAAAAAATGAACTGTAATGTGAACCATGGACTTAGTTGATAAAAATGCATCAATACTGTCTCATCAATTGTGAAAAATGTACTACACTAAACTGAGATGTTAATAAAAAGAGAACTGTGTGCAGAGGTGATAGACCTGGGATATTAGAAGTAAATATACTTTTAGCACACCTTTTCCATAAAGTGTTTGATGATGTTCATTTTTCACTGCATCCCATGTTCACTTTCTAAAAAGCTGGGCTTCATAGACCAGGGATGGAAGATTCAGACATAAAAGAATATATTTCAAATAATGGCTGAACATATTCAAACAACTGGTTTGTGGGGAAAAAAATTCAAAGTCTAATGACAATTGAATCATTATGACTGGCTCACTTTTTCCAAAAAATCTTTGTTTCTATGCTTAAATTTTACAGTAATGGGACAGAATGAAATAAAGGCAACTCAAAATAAATATTCAAAGATTGAAAGAATGAAAACAGACTTTGTGTACATGAAAATTTGGTGTTGCATCATGATGTTATCTCAGTAGAAATCTTTAAAAAAACATTCAAATTTATACTTTCCTAGATAATGCTTTGAAGAACACTACAAAATTAGAGACCCAAAAGTGGCAGACAATTTTGTGAACAATTTTAGATGTTGCTATGTTTTTTTCCAGAAACTATGTACTACATAGATGAACCCAAGGAATTATTCCAAAACCAAACTGTGGAATGTTTTTGAATTTAGGTGAACATAGAAAATCATGTAGCTAATGATAAAATAGGATGTGTGTCTAATTTGTGGAACACAATTCAAAAGGAATATGTACTGCTATTAAAAATCTCATTGGAGCTGAAATTTGATTGAGGATATAAGAAGCAATACAGTTTCATTACCTTTTGGTTGTTCAACAAAAGTAGTCCATAGTGAACAATATGTCAAAATACAAAGTACGCAAATATTAAGAATAATGCCATTAAAAAGAAGAAATATGTATTGACCTTGTTGAAATGAAAGAGGAAAAAGGATCTATTCTAGTTTAAGAAATTATTAGTGACTTTCAAAAAGATATCAGCATAAAAATGCTCATAGCCAGACATATTATCAGGGAGTATCTATGACAGGTGTACAAAGGTTTAGAAGCCATTATTCTCCCCTAATAAGAGTATGCCACATTTGTTCCTTGCTCAGTTCATAATCTCTAATTGATATGTGAAATTTCCATTTCTAAAGCTTTATATATGATTGTGGTAGTTTGGAACTGTATGTAGATTTAAGAACAGAAAATCATGTTCTTAAAGGTAATCTATCCCTGTGCATATCACAGCCTATTGTAAGTTGGAACTCTGGGTGATGTTACTTCAGTTAAGGCATGGCACAGGGTGGGTCTTAATCACCTTATTGGAGTCCTTTATTAGGGAATTTAATTCAGACAAAGAGAGAGAAAGCCATGGAGGCAAGAAGCTGAAAGCAACAGAACCCAGAAGAGAAGGGAGAGAACAGCAAACACTCCCATGCAGCTTGCCATGTAACAGAGGAACAAGGATTAGCAGCAGCCAGTCTTTGGGGAGAAAACATCACCTTGATGATGCTTTTTATTTGGACATTCTCACAGCCTCAAACTGTATGCTAATAAATTCCCATTTGTTAAGGCAACCCATTTCATGGTATCTGCTTTAAGCAGTCTAGCAAATTAAAACAATAATAACCTTCTGTTCTATTGTAGAAATAATATGTACCTTTTTTGCATGTGGATTCAGTGAGTAAATGAGATATTCTTGATTGTCTTTCAGTTTACCTCAAACACAAAGAGAATAGCCATGGGCATCAAGACCAAGTGCAATCAGAACACTTTCTTGCAAACTAATATCATTTATCCAATACTAACATATACACAAAATGAGGAAATACACTAGTCTAAATCATAGAGTTCACAAATACAGTTTTTATGTAACTGACCAGAGTGAATGATATTTTGAGCTAAATCAAAAGGAATAAATAAAAACTATTAATATACACTCTGAATTTAAAAATAGACAATAGAATAAAGAAATAGGAAATGCTGAATGATCTGTTCAAAGTATCAATTTTTATGGGATACAGGCATATAAGATAAGGAGATTATACATATTCTAATTTCACCTATGAAATAAAGATATACAACATTACAGTCCATGCCATCTTATTTTGCATTTAATAAAAGAGTGATTTTCAATGAATGCATCTGATCTACAAAAAGCAGTCACTATCTTGGCACTGTAATATTCTGACTATTTAAATTCTGTAAATATTTCACTGCAAATAGTGTTACCCAGCATGCTTGATATTTAAAAAATTCACTATCATGTTTTGATATTCTAAAACTGATCCGTGGTTTTGTTTAGTACAACCTTATTTTATTGTGTTCTTAAATGTAAGTGGCTTGGATTTATTTATTAACAGTACCAGTCACAGTGAGGTCATTCAAAAGACATTTCAGAAAACTGAAATCAAAAGTTATTTAAGATCTTCACTGGGTTATGCAAGATGCCAAAAATGGCAGCAGTTATTAGAAAATGAGATAAGCTAAAAAGTACATTTTAGTTATATATTGTAATACTTAAGTTTTTACTAAGAAAGCAACTTTATAGTAAATTTTTACAATACTATAAATAAATTACTGAAAGTTCTAACTATGTTGTGAGTTTTAATACACCTTTCTTCATTTTATCCATATTTTTCTATTTCTTTGACATAGGATAAATGAACCATTAACAGTAATGACAAATGTATAGGGGTACCCTTTTTCCTATTTATGTCCAGCTTGGATATGGCCTGCCTGGGCACTGGCCTGTCCCCATCTCACACTACTGAATATATTTTGAATATTCATTTCAAGGTTGTGTATATGCTTCCCCTTTCTCTGAATCTGTACTGAGATTTCTTCCTGAAGAAGATCCTGAATCTGTCAGGAATATTGCAGCATGCTAAGATTTCCACCTGTCAAATCTCTCCATTAATGGATACATTTGTAAACTTGCCAAAACCTTACACAAGAAAGTAAAGAACAAAATGCACCCGAAGGTCCAGAAAGAAAGTAAAGAACAAAATGCACCCGAGGGTCCAGGAAACAAAAAGTTCATTGCTCTATATTTAAAAATATGTCCAGAGAGGCCGCAGGAAAAGGTCATCCCCTGGCATCAGGGCCACAAAAAGGAAGCCTCTGATTATGTTTTGACTCAGTTCCAAGTTGTCCTGAAGCCACAGCTGTCCCTTCTGGTCATCCTAGAGGAAGAAGCTCTTGGCCTCATCATATCCTGGGGCTGGGAATAGGAGAGTCCCCAAAGCAGCAACAGGTGAAAAGGAGGGTTGGAGTGCTGGTTCCCTACAGTGGGAGAGCAACCCAAGGAGCCTTATACTCATGGTTCAGTGGAGCCCTTGTGCTCCCTCCAGGTCTTCTCACTGAATCAGCCAATTCAGTGTTTCCAAAGCCATAGTTTTGGAAGTACAAAGAGAAATGAAGCTCCTTATCCTGAGCCTTGACTGGAATAGTAGGAGATAATTAGAAACATGGTACAAGATTAATATGCAAGAGGTTACTATTTTCCTATATGCCAACAATAAAAATTACATTTGAATTTTTTTTTTTTGATATGGGCAGGCACCGGGAATCAAACCCGGGTTTATGGGATGGCAGGCGAGAATTCTGCCTGCTGAGCCACCGTGGCCCACCATAAATTTGAATTTTAAGAAAGTTAAATGATATTGGCAAAAAATACAGACACATAGACAAATGGAACAGAAAATGGAGCCTAAAAATACACCTTTGTAAATACATTCAACTGTTTTTGTTTTTTGTTTTTTTTGTCAAAAGGTTAAAGGCAATTCAGTGGATAAAGGACAGTTTTTTTTAACAAATGATGATGGACAAATAGGATGACAATATAGGCAAAAAAAAAAAGAAGAAGAAGAAGAAGAAGAAGAAAAAAGGAATAGACCCAAATTCTACAGATTACCAAGAAAAACAAATCACTCAAAATAGTTCAAAGTCTTAAATGAAAATTGCAAAGCTATAAAAGTTGTTTAGGAAAACAAGTGAGAAAAAACACTTGACCTAGAATTTTGTGATGACCTCTTATGTACAATACCAAAGGCATGACCCATGAAAATAATTAAGGTGGGCTTTACTAACATTAACATGTTCTATTCTGTGAAAGGCACTGTTGAAAAAATACAGACAGGGCACAAAAGGGGATAAAATATTTGCAAGCACATAACTTAAAATGAAATTGTATCTAAAATATACAATGCACTCATAAACCTCCATGAGAATTTTTTTTGGCATGCTGTATGGTAGGATCACATTTCATTATTTTGCCAAGTTAGTATCCCATTATTGCAGCACCATTTGTTGAATTTTTGTTTGTTTGTTTGTTTATTTGGGATGTGCATGGACTGGGAATTAAACCCAGGTCTCCCACATGGTAGACAAGAATTCTACCACTGAAATACCCTTGCACCCCCTCCATGAGAATTTTTAAAAAGATTGTAACTATCTCAATAAGGACACCTCAGTAAGGAAAATATAAAGATGGCAAACTCTGTGTCCCCACTTTTCACTACAACTAATAAGGTCATCTAGAATGGCAGATGTCCAGATATAATGAAGTGTGACAGCAACAAATAGAACCTTAATGGGAGCCAGGCCCTGGGAGGACCAGCTTGGGGGTTGTGGAGCTTAGGTTTCATGGGCTGCAAACATCAGGAACAATCAACAGCAACTGGGAGGTTCAGGAACTGGGTTCCAAGGGAGGGTCTATGTGGGGGTGGGGTGGGCAGATATTCACAAGATTCCAGACAGCAAGGCTGGGGGAAGACACCAGGAGAAAGAGGGGCTCATAAAGCATTAACTTGTATTGTTGTCCCAGGAAGGGTCAGCCAGCCTGGATTGTATGGTTTCTGCCAGACAAGGAGGAGTGTAAGCAGAGGCCAGATTACTCCTCTGAAGAATAAGCCCAAGGGACTCAAGCATTGTAGGGGCATCAAAAAGAAGCTATTTTAATTATTGACAATTTAAAATCATTGTGCATCCACATGGTGTAAAGGGTTAAATAGTTCTAGAATTTGTTATTAGGAGCATAGTATCTCCATACTCATAATCCTGTATCCTTCTACAGAAAACCATTTTCACACTATAGCACCTCTTTTTTTCTGGGTGAAGAGACCCCTATTTCAGCACCATCTGTTGTTTTGCCCTCTCCTGTCTGAACTCTGGGATCTATGTTTAACTCATGTATATAGAGGTAATGACTTCATTAAGTTTTTAATTTGGGGCCAAATTTTTAACTTATATGCCATCCATTCTGATGCATATTTTTTCATAAATATTTTAGACAAACCTTTATTTTTTAATTTCTCCTTCCCTCTTATTTTTCCTACTTACTTTGTTTGGCTCTTGTGCTGTTTCTTTTCTTTTTAGTAATTTTTCTTTGTATGAGTTTTCTTGAAATAATTTCTTAGCAGGTTATGATTATTTTTCCCATTAAAAAGAAATGAAACATGAGACATATTAGAGTTGTGCTGCCTGGTGTGATTGCCACTAGTTCCTATATTTTGATTATTTTAATTTAAAGTTAACTAAGATAAAAGTATAGTTCCTCAGTTGTACTAGCCACATTTCCAGTGACTATATAAAAGATATACTTAAGATACATGAAAATGTTTAAAGCACAGGTGAGTTAATTCAATAAGTCAGAAGAATAAAACAATATCAATACCCATGAAGCATTATGAAAGCCTCTCTCTCATTAGATAACTTTCTCACCCTCAGACATAATTGCTATCCTTAATTTTGTGATTATCAATCATTGGCTGTTCTTTAGAAACCTCTAAAGAACAC
>PVIY010042747.1:0-20838 GCA_004026745.1 Myrmecophaga tridactyla | reverse complement strand
AAAAGTGGATAAAGAAAATGTAGATTATTCATACGATAAAATATTTGGCAATAAAAAGCAATGAAGTACTGGCATGGATGAACCTTACAAACGTTGTTTTAAGTGAAAGAAGCCAGGCACAATATACCACATATAGTATGATTCCATTTATATAAGTGTTTAAGATAGACAAATCTATAGAGGCAAAAACTAGATTAGTGGAACCTATTTTTAGAATGGTGAAGAATGGGGAGTGACTGCTAATGGGTGCAACATTTCTTTTAAGGGAGATGAAAACATTCTAAACTTGCATTGTGTTGATTTAATTCTACCTCTAATGACCCTCTTTCCAAATAAGGGCATATTCTGAGCCACTAGTAATTAGAACTTCAATGCATCTTTTTTGGGGGGCACAATTCAATACTTAGCACCCATTACTCTCATTTTCTGTATATAGTTTCAAGAACTACCATGGGTACTATTGCTGCTCTGGTATCTGGTTTATGCAAGACCTCTGACAGAAATGTCTAATTTTATAATTCAAAAGAACAAGAAAATAAATATATTAAACATATTAAATAAGCAAATACTACAAGGCATGCACAGCACAATTTCTCTATGTAGATTAACCCATTCAATGTTTATTTTCATGACATCCATATAAAGCAGATAATATTCCCATTTTTATCAAGGACAACATTGAGTATACAGATGTGTTAAATAACTTCCCCAAGATTATAGGATAATATGGTCAGAGTTGAAAACCAAATTCAAACCAAATATGAATACATGGCTATGGTCATATGCAATAGAGCTTCTTTAACTGCAGTAGAATTTGAGATTTCTTTGCCCACATAATAACCCTCCTCATCTCTCGTGTTGTTTTCCATTTACTGAGCATTTACTGTGCACTGGACACAATTCTGAGCCATCCACGCACTTCAGTTGATGGTCCCAATGACTCTATGAAATGCGCATTAATATTAATATTAAGAGAGTTTAAGGAACTAGTAAGTGGTATCCTACAAATTGAAATGTTAGCACTGTTTTTCCTCAGATTTGAAATTAGATCATTTTTGTCTAATTAGTTAATGAGAAAACTCAGCATATAGATAATGTTCATGTAATAAACTATAAGCAGCAATGGTGAGGTGGAAAAAGTTAATTATGAGAAATGGAGTCTGGTTCCACTCTGGGACTGATTATCTTGGACGGAACTACTCAGGGAGCCTGGTTCCTCTTTTGCATGGCAGGCTCAAGTGAGCATATTATATAAAGTGACTTTGAACACAAAAAAATGCTATAAAAATGTAAGGCATTATTTGTATAAACTAGGTTAGAATCAGTAACTTTAAAATGCAGTGAGGCACTGTGGTTTGGTATGGGAAGACACAATATCAGAATCCGAAAACTCAGATCTATATGCTACTACCAGTGTGCAGCATATCCTAAGGCAAGTTCTTACTGCCTACAGTTGCAAAATTGTGTATAATTACTGATCTATTATAGAACTTTTATAAGAGATTGTGGTGATTTGGAACTCTATGTACCCAAGAAAAACATATTCTTAGAGTTAATCCTCTCCTGTGCGTGTGAACCCATTGTAAGAAGGACTTTTTGATGAGGCTACTTCAGTTAAGGTGTGACACACCTCATTCAGAATGAGTCTTAATCCTATCACTGGATTTCTCCATAAGAGAATGAAATTCAGACAAAGAGAAAGCTATGGAAGCAAGTAGGTGAAATCAATGAAACCCAGAAGATCACAAAGAGACCAACAGATAGTGCCATGTGCCTTGCCATGTGGCAGAGGAGCCAAGGATTGCCAGCAGACAGTCTTTGGGGATTAGTATCACCTTGGTGATGTCTTGATTTGAACATTTTCCCAGCCTCAAAATTATAAGCTAATAAATTCCCATTGTTTAAGCTAACGCATTTCAAGGTATTTTCTGGAGCAGCCTAGGAAACCAAAACAAAGGCACTGATAAATAGTGATTATAGGGACTTCCAGGAAGATGGCAGAATAGGGTAGTCTGAGTTCACCCCCACATCATGGAACAACTAGAGAATGGATAGAAAATGACCAGAACAGCAATTCCAGGGTAAGAATGGCCAGAGAAGGACTTCTACATCATACAGGGAGGACATGGAGGAGAAAGTGGAGAAATTATGATTGAAAGGACGGGGTGAGTTTACTCACTCGTAACTGCACCTGGGGCAGGTGATCCACAGACCAGAGTGGGTGCTGAAGGAGCAGCACACTCCTACACTCCCACCTCCACAGCCAGCTCAGGAGATTCTCCCTCTCAGCTCCACAGCCAGGAGCTCCCATGTGGGAACCCCGCAGCCAGCAGTCTTGGTTTATCTATGCACAGAGACTTGCTGTGGTGCACAGTGCCTACCCCCAATCGCTGAGGCAGGCCACTGTTGGTGCCTCGTGTTGGAGGAGACTGGGAGCCCCTCTCCTTGGGAGGAGGGGTTGACACAGAGCAGAGCTGGTCTGACAATTGACTGGTGAAAGAGACACTCTGGGTCCTGCTACACCTATTCTTTCTCCACGGCAGCCTGGGAGCGCTCACAGTGTGCACAAGTGGAGAGACAGGGAAGAGAGATCCAGCTGTACTGCACTGCCAGACACTACCAGGCTGGTCATGGCAGGGGAAGTAGAAACTCTTAGCCCCACAGCCCAAACCTGGGAATCACCAGACCCATTATGTCTATAAGTGAATTCTCTCCCAAAGTTAGCACTGCCCACCCACTAACCCCGGGAATGGTGGTTTTCAACACACATGGAGATCTGAGGCCTTGACTGGATTTTCACCTGTTGTGGATCCTGCCCATCCAACTGCTGCAGTCAGGGAGAGGTGGGCCTGAGGGGAAGAGGTGGCCCAAGAGTGGGAAGATAGGTAAAGTGCACTCTAGAAAACTGCCTTTCTCCCTAGCCTTTAACAGATTTTCAGTTAGAGTTGCACCTCCTACATGAGGTCTCAGCCTTGGTTTGGCAGGGAGTTACTGAAAAATCAAGTGCCAAAGGAGAACTTCAACTCAAACCCAAGCAAATACAAAATCTTAGAAGAACAAGGAGATGAACTTTCAAAATAATCTCATCAAAATAGTCAAATGCCAAATAATCAACAAAAAAATCACTAAGCATATGAAGATGCAAGAAGATATGGCCAAGCCAAATGAACAAATAATAAAGCAAGAGAAGACACAGAATTTGGAACAGTTAAACAAAGATTTTCATAGACATCTAAATAATGTCAGTGGGTTGGCTAATGACATAAAGGATTCAAGAAGACACTAGAAGAGCATAAAGAAGTATTTGAAAGAAAATGAATAGAAAAATAGCAGATCTTACTGACCTGAAAGATACTATAGAACAAATTAAAAATATAATAGAAACACAGAACAGCAGATTTGTGGCAGAAGCAGCAGAGGCAGAAAAAAGAATAAGTGGAAGACAAGACAACTGAATTTGAGTGCACAAATGAATAAATGGCAAACAAGATGGGAAATTTGAATTGAATCTCAAGGAGATGATGGATAATTCAAAGTGAACAAATATAAGAATCATTGGTGTCCCAGAAGAAGAAGAGAAGAGTAAAAGACTAGGAAGATTACATGAGGAGATAATTGGGGAAAATTTACCAGCCCTCATAAAAGATATAAATATGCAAATAAAAGAAGCTCAATGAGATTCAAATAGAATAGATCCAAATAGACCCACTCCAAGACACGTACTAGTCAGACTGGTTAATGCTGAAGAGAAGCAGAAAGTCCTGAAAACAGGAAGAGAAAAGGAATTCATCACATACAAGGGAAGCCATATAAGATGAAGTTTGGGCCACTCAATGTTCACCATGGAGGTAGGAATGCGGTGGTATGATATATTTAATACTCTGAAGGAGAAAAATTGCCAATAAGAATTCTTTATACAACAAAGTTGTCCTTCAAAAGTGAGGAAGAGGGGGTGTAAGGGTAGTTCAGTGGTAGAATTCTTGCCTACCATGAGGGAGACCCGGGTTTTATTCCTGGTCCAGGCACTTCCCTCAGAAAAAAAAATAAAATAAAATAAAAATTCAACAAATTGTTGTGCAAATTAAGGGGATACTTACATAGAACAATAATGAAACATAACCCTGCCATAAAGTGTACAAAAAAAAAACAAAAAAGAAAGGGTTTGAAATTCTCACAGAAAAACAAACGTTGAAACGATTTGTTAACAAGAGATATGCCCTGTAAGAAATACTAAAGAGAGTTCTGTCAGCTGAAAAAAAAAAAAAAGAAGAGAGAAATCTGTAGTTGGGAAAAGAGTTGAAGAGTATTAGTAAGGGGGGTGGCTGCCGTGGCTCAGCAGGCAGAGCTCCGACCTGCTGTGCTGGAGGTCTGAAGTTCGATCCCTGGTGCCTCCTGCCCATATGCAAATTAAAAAAAAAAAAAAGAGTATTAGTAAGGGTAACTTCAAGGACAAAAAGAGAAGAAAAAAATAGATTGACAAAAACCAAAGGGTAAGCTGGCAGATTCAAGAACTGCGTTTACAATAATAACTTGGAATGTGAAAGGACTAAACTCCCCAATTGAAAGAATCAGATTGGCAGAACAGATTTAAAAATATGATCCATCTAGGGTGGTGCGATGGTGGCTCAGTGGCAGAATTCTTGCCTGCCATGCTGGAGACCTGGGTTCAATTCCCAGTGCATGCCCATGCCAATATATATAAATGTATATATGATCCATCTAAATGCTGCTTACAAGAGACTCATTTTAGACCCAAGGATATAAATAGATTGCAAGTAAAAAGATGGAAAAAGATATTCCATACAAGCTGTAACCAAAAAGAAACCAGAAATAACTATACTAATATCAAACAAAACAGACTTTAAATGCAAAGATGTCATAAGAAACAAAGAAGGATACTACATATTTATAAAAAGGACAATTCATCAAGAAAAAATAACAATCACAAATGTTTATGCACCCCATCAAGTAGCTCCAAACTACATAAGGCAAACACTGACAAAACTGAAAGGAGCAATAGATATTTCTAAGATAATACTGGGAGACTTCAATACATACCGTCTTCTGTAGATAAAACAACCAGGCTGAGGATCAATAAGAAATGGAGAACCTAAACATGTAATAAATGAATTATACCTAACAGAGATATCTAGATCATCACACCCCAAAACACCAGAATATGCATCCTTCTCTAGTGCTTATGGAAGGTTCTCCAGAATAGATCATATACTGGGCACAAAACAGGTCTTACTAAATTTTAAAATATTGAAATTATTCACAGCACTTTCTCTGACCACAATGGAATAAAGCTGGAAATCAATAACTGCTGAAGGACCAGAACTTTCACAAATGTATGGAGATTAAATAACACACTCTTAAACAATCAGTCCATCAAAGAAAAAATTCCTAGAGAAATTGATAAATATCTGGAGATGAATGAAAATGAGAATGCAACATGTTAACACTTATGGCATGCATCAAAGGCAGTGCTGAGAAGGATAATTATTGTCCTTAGTGCCTATATTAAAAAACAAGAGAGAGCAAAAATCAAGGACTTAACTGCTTACCTGGAGGAACTAGAAAAAAAAAAAAAGCAAACCAAACCAGTGCAAGTAGAAGAAGAAAAATAACAAAGATTAAATCAGAAATAAATGGATTGAGAGAAAAAATAAAATAAAGAGAATCTAGAAAACCAAAGTTTGTTCCCTGGCCAGGCTGACAAAGAAAAACAGAGAGGGTACAAATAAATAAAATCAGAAATGAGATGGGGGTCATTACCATGGACCCCAGAGAAATTTAAAAAAATCATCAGAGGATACTATATGAACAACTGTACACCAACAAACTAGACTACTTAGATGAAATAGATAATTTCCTAGAAACACATGAACAAGCTATACTGACATGAGAAGAAACAGAAGACCTTAATAAACCAATCACAAGTAAAGAGAAATGATCCTATATTCAGAAAATCTGAAGAAATCTATGACAGTGTTACCTTAGCTAATACATTCAGCGAAGTGGCAGGACAGAAGATTAATGCACACAAATCCATAATGTTTCTATACACTAGTAATGACCTAACTGAGGAAGCAATTAAGAAAAATTTGCATCGCAATAGCAACTGAAAGAACCAAGTATCTAGGAATACACATAACCAGCGATGTGAAGGACCTGTACACAGAAAGCTGCAAAATATTGCTAAAAAGAAATCGAGGAAGACAAATAGATGGAAAAACATTACACGTTCCTAGACAGGAAGGCTAAATGCTGTTAAGATGTCAGTTCTACCCAAATTGATCCACAGATTCAATCACATACTGATCAAAATTCCAATACGCTACTTGGAAGACTTGGAAAAGCTAGTTATCAAATTTATTTGGAAGAGAAAGAGGTCTCGAATAGCCAAAACATACATAAAAAGGAAGAATGAAGTGGGAGGACTTACATTTCCTGTCTTCAAAGTTTATTATAAAACCATATTTGTCAAAATAATATGGGACTGGCACAAAGATAGACATATTGATCAATGGAATTGAATTCAGCATTTGGAAATAGACCCCCATATCTATAGTCAACTGATTTGTGACAAGGCCCCCAAGTCCTCTGAACTGGAACAGAATAGTCTTTTCAATAAATGAGGCTAGGAGAACTGCATATCCATATCCTAATAAGGATCGAAAGAGGACTCATACCTCACACCCCGTGCTAAAATGAACTCAAAGTGAATTAAAGACCTAAATGTAAGAGCCAGTGTCATAAAACTCCTAGAAGAAAATAAAGGAAAACATACACAAGAACTATTAATAGGTGGTACATTCTTAGACCTTACTCCCAAAGCACAAGCAATGAAAGAAAACAATAGGTAAATGGGAACTCCTCAAGACTGAAAATCTCTATGCCTCAAAGGACTGTCAAAAAGGCAATGAGACAGCTGCAAAAATGGGAGAAAATACTTGGAAACCATATATTTGACAAAGGTTTGATATCCAGGATATATAAATAAAACAACTCAACAATAAAAAGGACAAACAGCCCAATTATAAAATGTGCAAAAAATATTAATACATTTTTCTAAAGAGGATAAAAAAAAGCATGTGAAAAGACATTCCTCTTCATAGCTATTAGAGAAATGCAAATCAAAACCACAATGAGGTATCATTTCACACCTATAAGAATGGCTGTTATTAAACAATCAGGAAACCACAAATGTTGGAAAGGGTGTGGAAAAAATGGAACATTTATTCATTGCTGGTGGAAATGTAAAACGATACAGCTACTGTGGAAGCTTGGAAGACAGTTTGGCAATTCCTTAGAAAACTAAATATTGAGTTGCCCTATGTCCCTGAAATTCTGCTACTTGGTATATACCCAGAGGATCAGAAAACAGTGACACAAACAGATATTTGTGAACTGATGCTTATAGTGGCATTATTCACAATTGCCAAAAGATGGAAACAATCCAAGTGTCTGTCAACAGATGAATGGATAAACAAAATGTGGCATGTACATACTGTGGAATATAATGCAGCAGTAAGAAGGAATGAGTTCCTGAAGCATGCAACGACATGGATGAAACTTGAAGACATAATGCTGAGTGAAATAAGCCAAGTACCAAAGGATAGATATTATAAGATTTCACTGATATGAACCACCTAGAAAATGTAGATGCAGAGTCTTAAAATGTAGAATGCAGGGGACCTAGAAATAGAAGCTAGAGAAGGGGAAGCAGTTACTTCATATGTACAGATTTATTAACAAAGTTGATCTTCAATGCTTGGGAATGGAGAGAGGTGATGGTAGTTTGTTATTAGTATTATAAGTAACAGTGCCTACTGACGGTGAATGTGATTGAAAGAGGTTGTCTAAAGTCATGTATCTCACCAATGAATACTATAATAAGTTCTTGTATGAACTACTTCAAATGTATGACACTTGTACAAAGAGTTAATAACAGAGTGGTATATGGAAAAAATGGCCTATTGCATGCTACAGACTATATCAAACAGCAAAATCTTACTACTATCACACCAACTAGGGGCAAATAATTGGGGGGAATAAGGGAGATGGAGTGTTTCAAGTATTTTTTTTATGTGTGGCTGTGTATATCTGTTATTTTTCTCTTCAGAGCAAAGAAAATTGCCTAAAATTGAGAATGTGAAACATTGTACAATGAACCAAGGGTACTGTGAGAAATTGATTCCATATTTTAGGTAGAATATATGATATGTGAATATACCTCAACAAAAACTGCAGAGTCAAAAATAAATAATTATGTAAATAAAAAAAAAGATGCAAGTGCTGGAGAGGATGTGGCGAGAAGGTGTATTTATTCAATGTTAGTAGGGAAGTAGAATGATGCAGCCCCTCTCAAGGGTAATATAGTAGATCTGCAGGAGGCTAAATATAAGGTTGCTATGGGACTAAGCAATCCCATTATTAGGAATATACTACAAGGAATTGAAAGGCGGGACATCAATAGACATTTGCACACTGAAGTTATATCGTGGCATTATTCACATAGCCAATGGACTGAGTTGGCTGAAGGAACCATTGACTGAGGAGTGGAAGGGCAAGCTGTCATGTGTATATAAGATGGAATATTGTGTGATTACAGAAAGGAATGAAGTCATGAGGCATGCAACGAGGTGAATGAACCATGAGGACATTACACTGAACAAAATAAGCCAGAAACAAAAAGACAAATATTGTGTGGTCTCATTTAAAAAATGTTTTAAGAAAATTAGGGCCTAGATTGTAAGTTCTTACAGTATAATGTTTATTCCTGAGTTTTAGGTGTTATTTCTAAATTCTGAGATGCTGTGCTCTTTAAGTATAACTTGGTAGTTCCCTGGATCTTTAGGTACCTGTGTAACACCTGAGACTCAGGGTTACAGTTCAACAGAATTACTCCTTCCATAACTGTTAAAGAAGATGAAAAAGAGATCAAACTTCAATTAGAAATTTGAATGAAGCTGATCTGATTGGAACTAAGATAAATCAGAATGCAGTATAAAGGGTATTATCTGTATTTCAAAACTTCGACTTCTGTGTGAGACCAAAGGAAGAGCTGTTTATTTTGTCCAAAGTTTTTAATTTTCTGTAGCCTGCTATCTAACTTAACCTGTATGGTTAGTTTCTTTAAGCACCTTAAATACATGGAGCTTAGTATAGGGAATAATATCAGATTATTTGGTATAGCTTAATGTAATGCCACAATACAATCCAGAGTATTTTTGGTAGCCAATAAAAAAAAGTATTTGCAAAGTTCCTTCAGGGACTGGAGAAAACACATGGAACTATTAAGCTTCCCCACCTGGGAAATTCCTGATATCTCTCAAGCACTGTGACTCCCAATTTAATAAGCCAATCCCTCAGTCTTGAGCTTGACCCTTATAAAATTTATTTCTGCAATGGTAAGCTAAGTCTACTTATAAACGTGTCTAAGATTTCACCCCCAGAGAATCTCTTTTGTTGCTCAGATGTGGCCTCTCTCTCTTTAAACCATAAACTCATTACCCTACTCCTACATGGGGCACTATTTTCACATATGTAAGTCTCCCTGGCAATGTGGGACATAACTCCCAGGATGACGCTGGGCCTGGCATTGTGGTATGGAGAATGCTTCTTGGCCAAAACAGGGAAAAGAAATGAAACAAATAAGGTTTCCATGGTGAATAGGGTCTGGGATTATTCTGGAGTTTATTCTTCTGCAAGCTTCAGCCAGATGTTAAAAATTGCCATAGTATGTTGAAACCCAACCAAAAGTATTCCTGAAAACCCAAGGCTCTATTTAAGACTCCATTAAGGTTTACTTATTAAGTTTATTTTTCAGACTCTTAAAACTTCCAGATTGTTCCTGTGCCAGATAAGCTCTAAAACTTAGAGGTACCAATCTCTCTGAGAACACTAACCAGTTGCATTCACTTACCCCTTTTCAACATGAAGAACTTAGAATGGTCATTGCCCAAATATCCCTGAAGATTGAGAGAATGATCATCAAATGAGAGGGAGGAGTTGTAATAGAGAAGTTAAGATTTAATGAAGGATTATGACTGCTGACTCATTATATAGACATTTCTTTTTATTTTCTGGTGTATTCGAACAGCCAGAAGGAAATATCTCAAATTGTGGAATTGTAACCAATACAGATTTTGAAATTTGCTCTTTAACTACTTATGAAACTGTACTTGAATTTTATCACTTTTCTGTACATATATTTCACAATTAAAAATGCTTTTAAAAAAAGTTATTACAAAGCCACTTGCAAGTGTTTCTAGAATAGTGCATAGAATTTTACTAATTCATTTCTATTTAGAGAGCTTTTAAAATCCTAAAGTTTGAACTTGAAAAGTGTGAAAACTGATTATTGCAATTAATAGGGGCTCTGAGCTTATTTTTGACTTACTTTCTCACTTCTTCAATTACCTGGGTTGATGGATCTAAAATTAATTTAGTAATAAAAGTCCTACAACTATACATCCCATAGCAGATCTGATCAGATATTTAATAATATTTAAAATAAAATAATGGAACCATACTTTGGAGTGGTCACAATTACATAATAGAGGGAAATAAATTATTATGGCTTGTTGAATACAATACTAGAAGAAAATATTTAGTTGTGAAGTTTTTAGTGAGTATATGCAATAAGTAAATTAGAATGTGAAATACAGTTTTCTGCTGATGATTTCACTACTAATTATTATTTTTTTATTTTTAAAAATTTAGTTTTTAAAAACTTTTTTATCTTCATATTATTTTGTATTTAGTTGGGACTAAACTGATAACTTATAATTTATTGAGACCAATGCATGCCCTCAGATTCCAGACACTTTACTTACACTTGATCCTCAGAGCAACCTTAAGAAAGGGGCATTATTATTTCCATTTTAAAGAAAAGATATCCAAGTCTTATGTCAAAATACCCAGGCAGTATTTGAACACAAATTTCTAAGATAAGGCAATGTTACCATCTTTTGTCAACCTCTGGTTCTATCAATTACCTGGGCCCCTCTCATGATAAGATGAATTCCATTTTATCTTGCAACTGTGGTTCTCAAAATGTAGTCTCTGGAGCAGAAACATCAGTATTAATTGGAATCTTGTTAGAAATGCACACTTCAGGCCCTACCGCAGACCTACTGATTCAGAAACTGTGTTTTAATAAGCCCTTCAAGTGATTCTGATATAAGCTAATGACTAACTATCACTGTCATGGAATAACTGACTTTCTCACCTTTCATTCATTTGGAAAGTATTTTAAATTATCTTTCAGTGGCCAAGCACATACCAGTTGGTAAGGGTGACTCTGGTTTTCATTTGATCAATTACTGCTGGACCCAGAAGAAGACTCACACGAGAGCCATGGGATGATGAATTTGAACTAAATTTAAGGACCAGTAGCTGGAAATAGTTCTGGGCCACAGCCTCATGCGATCATGCTGAGCTCAGGCATGGGGTGCAAGGCAAAGAGCAAGAAAGCCAGGAGCCCCGGGGGCTTCCGCAGTTCTCTCAGAGGGGAAACTTTCACGGCGCAAGGCTGGAGCTCTGCGCTGGGATGAGAAAAAAGAAAACAGCAAAATATTTAGCAACTAGATCTGAATCTAGAGCCCAAATGAACTTAAAGAAGTGAGCATGGGATTCTTTGTTTTCAAGATCTATGCACTCTCAACCCTTTTAGGCCGTGACTTCAGTACCCTGACTTTCTCTGATTTTGTGAAGACCAAGCAAAACTCTCATGATGGAAAAGCAAAGGACTTAATTACTTGCATAAATGTCATCTAATGTCAATTGAAAAGTGAACTAGATGGTGGAATAGCCATAGAAAGAAAATCAAGTTTATGGAAGACCCTAACTGATGAGCACCCAGTCTGCACAAGCTGGAAACAAGAAGACAAAGGGGCAATTGATCATCTTGCCAGTATTTTATTTGTAGATCAGAGTGACAGTTGATGCTCAAAAACTCTTCTGCAATCTCTTTAGCTGCAAAATAAAATGTAATCATCTAAGCTTGGAATTCAAGATTCACTTTGATTGTGATCAAACACTAGCTATTTTAGCTCTTGCTTCTACCACCTCCAAATAGCTTAACTTAGCTAAATTTGAGTGCTTGCCATTTCTACAATCAACTGTGCTTTCCAGTATCTTTGCCAATATGAGACTACTTTTCTGAAATGACCTCTCTTCATTCTAACTTGGTAAAACCTGACTATTCTTCTAATCTAAGCTTCTCTAGAGAACTTTACCTGTTATACTGGATTGTTCTATTCTTGACTTGGTCAAATTTGGGTTATGTTTTTGAGAATTCTCTTCACTGTAGAATTCCAGATTAGAGTTGGATAAAACAATTGAGTGAGCTTTAGGAGCTAAAAGGGAAGCAGCAGACATTAATCTTTGAAGATCTTTGTAGTCATTAAAAACAAGAGACAAATGCAGAATTTCCTGGAGACAGCGATATGGCCAATCACTTGATGGTAGGTTGATTAATTACATTATTTCCATCAGGAAGGAGTAGTGCCTTTTTTCCTCACTAGAATATACCTGTGAAGGTTTAAAGCTTATAGACCCCAGAAAAGACCATCTTCTTTTAATCCATTCCTGTAGGGGTAGAGCTGTTCTGTGTGGGACCTTTTGATTAGGTTATTTCAGTTGACACATGCCCCAGGAGGGCCTTAATCCTCTTATTGGAGTTCTTTATTAAAGGATAAAGGACAGACAGAAAACACAGATAAAAACCCCAAAGTTTAGAGAGAAGGATACATAGAACCTAAGAGAAAAGAAAGCTGAAAGAGAGAAACACACAAAAGCTCAGAAAAGAAGCCCTGAAGCCAGATACTGGGAGCAACAAAACCAGGGAGAGAAGGGAGAGAGCAGCAGACATGCCATGTGCCTTCCCATGCTGGCAGCCTGTCTTCAGAGTCCAGGTATCATCCTGCTGATCCCTTGATTTGGACATTTTCATGTCCTTAGAACTGTAAACCTGTAAGTTAATAAATCCCCATTGTTAAAAACCAGTTCCTTTTTGGTATATTACTTTTCGTCAGCTTTAGCAAAGTAAAACAATATCTTACTCTGGATTTGGTTTGGCCATCCCCGGCCACAATGCTTCTGAAAAAGGTACTATCTATGGACAGACACAATAACTTATCAACCATCATAGACTTCCACTAAACATGTACTTAATGAAGTGTAAAAATAGGCTCGTGCTCATGGAATTCACTGGCCTTACCATCACCTTGAAGCATCTGACTTTATAAAACAGTTGACTCAATTTTTTCAAGACTCAGTTATAACACCAGCTGGGTGACAATACCTCATAAGACTGAGGAAAGTCCTATAAAATGTAGCATATTCTCTGAATCAATAACCGATATTTCATGCTGTTTCTAGGATTCATGATTCAAAGATCAGGGGATGAAAATAAGAAAATCAATATCACTCCTAATAATTAATGCTGAAATACTTCCTTCCTGTCCCTAATAATTTTGGCCTCCATGTATTTAGTGGTTTAAGTTCCTGAAAGGAGACCTAGAGATGGTTCCATAAAACTACAAGCTGAGTTTATCACCTGGCTTTAGGCTGGTGACCCAATGTTTTAGTTTGTTAGGCTGCTGAAAGCAGATGCTAGGAGATGGGTTGGCTTTTAACAATGGGAGTTTATTAGCTTATAGTTTGAGGCTGAGAAAAATGTCAGATCAAGGTATCATCAGGTGACACTCCCTTCCTGAAGACTGGCTGCCAGCAATCCTTGATTTCTCTGCCATGTGGCAAGGCACATAGTGGAATCTGCTTGTCTCTAGTTTGTTTTCTGGTTTTCACTGCTTTCAGCTTCTTGCTTCCATAGTTTTCTCTCTCTTTGTCTGAATTTAATTCTCTTAGTAAGGACTCCAGTAAGAGGATTAAGGTGTTTCATTCTTTAAAGTAACATCATCAAAAGATTCTACCTACAATAGGTTTACAGCCACAGGAATGGATTAAATTTAAGAACATACCTTTCTGGGGTACATACAGCTTCAAACAACCAAACCAAATGAAAAAAGTGTTTGCCTTACAAAATGGGGGCATTTCCTAGGATTTCTGTGTTCTATAAAAAAGAAGCTAAAGGATAAATATCATTATATAGGCTGGGTGCTAATGGCACAGGAATGAATGTGTTGGTTATCTCACCAATCAAAAAACTGTGACTAGCTGGTAGTGAGGGAACTAGGATCAGGTGAGTGGGGTACTCACTTTGGGCATAAAATTTAAGGGAGTGCCAAAAAACTCAGTAATCAAGTCAAATAATATTTAAAAAAAATTAGTGTTAAAGTGCGTGATGGACAAAATATCAAGATATTTCAGTGAAGACAAGGTACAACCTGACACTTGCATGACTTATGTCACTGACAGCACCTTAGACCTGGTCCTGGCAGATCTCGTCTTGTGTCAAGTTGACGAGAGGTAGATTGCACTGAGTTGTTCTACTGTCAACTTGGTTAAGCCAGGAGCTATGATTCTTGAATCCCCTTTCCTCTATGGGCTCAGGTTAGAGTTGGACAAAGGAAGCACAAGTTTGGAAGGCAGAAGTGAAGCCGCAGTCAATATTCTCCAAAGGTCTTTGCCGTCAGATGTGGTGAACGACAAAGTTTATCCTCTCTTCCTCACTCTGAGACTGAACTTTTTTATTAGTCTCCCTAGATAGACAACAGATGCTTCTGCAGATTCATAGGGTCAGAGCAACCCAGAGGCAACCACATCTAACAGACATCTCTATGAACTCCACTTCTCAAAATAGGCACAGTGCATTTAGTTGAAATTCCAACTCCCCCTTCAAGACTTTTGTTTCTTCAACAACACCCACAAATGTGTGAGGTTTAATTCTTTTAACTAAATACCTTATTCCATGGCATTCATGGTAGCTCTGCATCCCCAACTGAACATATGATTTTCTCAGTCAAAAATCATTGTCTGAAAAACTCAGGGCTAAATGTATTTTGGAATTCAGAATATTTTGCTTTTTAGAAGGGCAGTATGATACGAATACCTTATAATATTTAACACCTCTAGAGTGGTATCTAGGGCAGCACCTTAAATTCAAAGGTTTTATTTCCTCTTTGAAATATCAGTGGGATAAATAAAAACTATGAATAGCCTCTCATCATTTTAGGTAAGTTCTATTGTTAAATGAGTTATAAAAAAAGGATGATTATCAGTACTTCTTGGATTTTGAGATTTAGAAAAGGAATTATGCACCTGTGTCTGGTACATAGTAGACCCAGCAGGCATTCAGCGGATTTGATCATTAGGGTCCATCCTTTTTTCAAACTATTATGTTTTTTAATACTTATATGCCTTCTGTCGAGTGGAATATTACTATTACTTGTTCATCTTTTATATTTCCTGCTGAACTTTAGGCTTCTTGAATAATAATGAGCACTATAATTTAGGAGCAACTTCTGTGATAGTTGGTTTACAGAGCCCATATCTTATGCAAAGCAGCATAATGTAGTAGTTTAAGTACGGACATGAAAACAGGCTGTGATCAGATTATAGGTCTGTCATTTAGTCACTGTGTAACACTGGATGAATTGACTTCTCCAAATCTCAATTTCCTTATTTGTAAAAGTGGGATGGTAATGCCTTCTGCTCAGTGTTATTAAAAAGAATTTTGCCAGCATAGTGCTTACAAAGCATTTATCATAGTTTCTGCATGCACTCAATAAGTCATAGCTATGAATTATTTCACAACATCACGGCAGTGTTTATGAACTATCCCCACACTAACGGTGTGTGTATTTTATGGTAGATGCTCAAAATATTAGTGTCACAAGGGTTAATTGAAGAATAAATAATGAAATGAATAGAACTATTACCAGGAAGATAACAGGTTTATATAATTTAATATTTTGCTCTAAGAGGAATCGTAATTAGGGTTAGGAAGATCTAAGGTAAGAAACTTGTAAATGTTACATTGTAAACTCCCTGTTCTGCTCCCTCTGGGTAGGTCCTGGTTTCTTGGGCATTCTTAAGAATGAAGAAAAAAATCTAAGAAAAAGAATTTTCCACTTGCATTAACCCCCAAGGCAAACTCAAGTAGAATAACGAGGGAGTGAGACTGCCTTCTCCTGTCCAATTTCCTCCAGGCAGCGATGTTGACTAATTAATAGAATGGAGGCTCCCTGAGCTAAGCAGTTCTGGTTCTACAGAAATTCCTAGATACATATGGTTGAATTCAGTTAGAAAAAACCCAAACCTCCTGTTTTTTTGTTCCCTCTCCCTCTGAGCAATATATAGGAGAATATTCTGAGTCAAAAGTCTTCTTGTTTTAGTCATGTTGATATGGTGAATGGTTTGGTGTCTTTAGCTACCTTGTTGGCACCTAATAGTGGTTTCCTGGTGACAGCATTAATGCTAATTCTTTTTCTCACCAAGGGTGTGCAAAACACATTAAGTTCGGAGATCACAATTATTCAAAGAGCCTAATGCTTCTTTTTCTTATATCTTATAGATGTGTTTAGGATTTCAACTAGTTTGTTTTTTGCACTATTTTGCTTTTGTTTCTGGTGCCAATATATTTTTCCTATGATTTTTAGGTTTACTTATTTATAAAATATGATTCAATTATATGTGTACCAATATATTTATTTTATTATCAGTTTTACTCCTAATTAATCATTTTCTCCCTATCATGTCTACTGGGCTTCAAAAGATCAAGACTGGGGGTTAAAATACATAATCGTAAATTATGGATTTGTTACTGTTTGGCTTGTGTTTCTTGATCGTACTATACTGGAAGAAAAAAAACCAATATTTCTTAGAAATCATCTATCAAATTACTATGAAGGAGCTAAGGCATAGCAGTTTTCTCTTTAAAATTCTTACCCTTCAGCTGGAAAGTTGATTATTCTCCAGGGTTTCTTCTCTCCTCTCAGTTGAGGGGAATAGCCTTGTGTCTGTGCCCTTTCAAGACAAAGAAGCAAACCTTAGAATTCTTGCTCAATAGCTAAGGTAGTTGGCTTACGACAGAGGGTATATTTAAACTCCTTTTAGAGTAAACAGAAGCCCTTCAGAAATTGTGAGAAGTGGCATTGGGTGTGAGAATTGCTATAGTGGTCAGCTACACCAGAATTAACTTAGCAGAGTGAGTGTATCTTTACACAGACATTTATATATCCAGACATCCCATTCATGTAGCACTGGTTAAGTACATTTTGAGAATTAAATTGGACAGGCAATTCAGTCACTCATTTGTTCCTTTTTTAATGTTCTTTAGATACTAACCCACGAAAGTTGTTTAAAAGTGTGTTCAGTTTTAATTATTGGTTATTCCATGCATGCCAGTAATTTATGTGAAATTATATTTAACAAAATATATCAGTTGGGGGTGTTCAAGGGTAGTTTAATGGCAGAATTCTCATCTGCCATGTGGGAGACCCGGGTTCAATTTCCAGCCCATGCATCTCCCAAACAAACAAACAAGGAAACAAACAAAAATTCAACAAATGGGGGTGCTGCAATAACGGGATACTTACATGGAAAAAGAATCAAATGAGACCCTGCCATACAGCATACAAATATATATATATATCAATTAGGCCATATATTAGAAGTCCAGAATTTAATAATATAGTGTTTATTTATGAATATTGGAAAGCGCAAGGATTTAATCATATATACAAAATCAAGTCACATTAATGATGCCTAATGTAGAAAATAAACCCATGGACAATAATAAATTTTCAAATAGTTCTGAGTTTCATGAGTAAACGAAGTAGAAATGTTCTCTACTTAATTTGACAAAATTTACCTTTACATTTAATTTCAGATGAGAGGGTGTTGCAAAAAGAACAGTTGACAAATGAATAGAAGACTGACTTCCTATCTTTCGTTCTCTAATTGGGAACATTATTTAAAATCTGGAGCTTTAGATCACTTCCTTCATATTTGTTCAACTATTGCTAGGCATTGTACATGGTTTGGGTATAAACCAATGAACAATCAGGGTAACCATGGTGCCTATACTCACAGAATATTTGTCTAATACTGGTATAATGAATATGTTTCATTAAATACTAGTTTCCATAACATGTGCTATTTTAAGAAGTCTTTTAAAATAAACTCCAGAGTCAGGAAAAAATCCTATGTTGAATTAGCAATTCCAGCCAAGAATGAATATAGAAAGAGGAGGCATGGCTCATACTTGCTATTGTTACTCTGTATTTCTAAAGATTATACTCCTAATTCTCTATAAAACTGGAGTGAAATAGGAGAAAAAACATGATGGAAAATCCACTTTTCTTATAATCATAGCTGAGTACATCAGCTATTGATAAACATATGTTAGCATTTACCTATTCGTTCTGTTAGAGAAAACTGGATAACTCTTAAGTGTTTTGCCTCCAGGCTTACATTAAAAGTTAATTATCACCATGTGGGACAGGCCTCTGGAGGCCATGGCAGCCTGGAACTAGTATCAGCAAATCATGCATCTCACATTAGCCCTTGTATTGCTCACTTCTCACAATACGATGTTTTCTCCTTGAGTAAATGTTTACTAATTAAAAACTACACAGCTATCCATGTAAGTAGTAAGTTGAAGAAGGACAATGTCTAACTGAAGAAGAATTGAATTAAAGCCCCAAATTAGGCTAGTTAAGGACAAAGCCACCAAGAGAGAGTTAAATGTAGAGCTGTGATTAGCTACATCAGTTAAACCAAAGTGTTTTTATCCCTGCTTTTTCTCTCCCAAATAACTTTCTTCCTCTTGGTTCTGTGCATTCTTGCCCTGAGGCATTTGGGAATAACATGGTCTACTAGTAGCCAGCAGAAACACAGATAATTTGAGCAGAGGTGAAATAAGGTATATTTTAATAGGCCCTGGAATACTCTTGCCTCTAAATTTTTCTCTGACTGGCCTGCAAAAGACCCTTTAATGTTTCCATCAAACTTGTGAGTCTATGTCAAGACCAGTCCAATTCTACACACTTAGTGAAAAAGTAAAATTAATTTAAACCAGAAAAGACCAATCATCAAATTGGTCCAAAGTTCAGATTTCTTTGGAGACACTAGTCACAAGTCATTCTTACCCATATACTCTTTTGTGTGTGTGTGTGTGTGTGTGTATGGGCAGGTACTGGGAATCAAACTCAGGTCTCTGGTATGGTAGGCGAGAACTCTGCCTGCTGAGCCACCATGGACCATTCCCCAAAAACTCTTTTTATTTAAAAAATATTTTTATTGCCAAATCTTCATACACATACAATCCATACATGGTATACAGTCAATGACTCACAATGTCATTACATAGTTGTATATTCATCACCATGAACATTTTTAGAACATTTGCATCATTCCAGAAAAAGAAATAAAAAGAAAAAAGAAACCCATACATCCCATATCCCTTACCCCTCCCTTTCATTGATCACTAATATTTCAATTTACCTAATTTATTTTACCCATTATGCCCCCTATTATTTATTTATTTTTATCCATATTTTTTTGATCATCTGTCCATATCTTGGATAAAAGGAACATCACATACAAAGGTTTTCACAATCACATTATAAAAGCTGTATCATTATACAGTTGTCTTCAAGAATCAAGGCTACTGGAACACAGCTCAACAGTTTCAGGTACTTCCTTCTAACCACTCCAGTACACCATAAACTGAAAAGGGATATCTATATAATGATATAGATATAAAGAATAATTTCCAGAAAGTTGAAAAAGTGATCAGACTTTGAGTAGAGATATGAATGAAGCTGATCTGGATAGGACCAAGGTATATCAGAACACAGGGTAAAGGATGATATTGTCCATATATATATATATTTTTTTTTCTTTTGGGTGCATGGTCCAGTAAGAGAACTGTCCATATTTTAAAACTTTAATTTCTGTGTGAGACTAAAAGGAGAGATGTTTATTGGGTGCAAAATTTATATTTTCAGTAGTGCATTTCCTAATTTAAATTGTATGGTCAGTTTAGTTGAACACCATAAATACATGGAATCTTGAATAGGGCATGAGATTTTATTGGCTTGTCCATGTTAGTGTGATGCCCCAATAAATCCTAGAGTAATTTGGGCACTGAATAAAGAAGTATTTGCAAAGTCTCCTTGAGGGAATGGGGGGAAAGGAGGAAATATTCAACTTCTCCATTTGGAGAATTTCTGATATTCTTGCAAGCAGTGGGGACAACCAAATCAATAAGCTAGGCCCTTGATCTTGGCATTCACCCTTATGAAATTTATTCCCACAAAGGATAGGCTGAGCTCACTTAAAAAAGGCCTAAGAGTCATTCCCAAGGAACCTCTGTTGTTGCTCAGATGTGGTCTCTTCCTCTAAGCCAACTCGGCAGGTGAACTTACTGCTTTTCCTCTTATGTGGGAAATGATTCTTAGGGGTGTCAATCGCACTGACAATGTGGGACAGAAATCCTGGGATGAGCTGGGACCTGGCATAATGCAATTGAGAAAGCCTTCTTGGCCAAAAGGGGGAAGAGAGAAATGATACAAAATAAAGTTTCAGTGGCTGAGAGATTTCAAACAGAGTTGAGAGGTTATCCTGGATGTTATTCTTATTCATTATATAGGTATCCCCTTTTTAGATTATGGTGTACTGGAGTTGCTGGAGGGCAGTACCTGAAACACTTGAGCTGTGTTCCAGTAGCTTTGATTCTTGAAGATGATTGCATAAAGATATAATTTTATAATGTGATTGTGTGGTTGTAAAAACCTTGTGTCTGATGTTCCTTTTATCCACGGTATGGACAGATGAGTAAAGAAATATAGATTAAAAAATACATAAATAATAGGGGTGTTCTGGTTTGCTAGCTGCTGGAATGCAACACACCAGAGA
>PVIY010042746.1:0-20772 GCA_004026745.1 Myrmecophaga tridactyla | reverse complement strand
CCCATCAGTTGACAGCTTCAGAGAAGGAGGCACTTGGGTTGAGTTCTGAGGGTTGAAGAGCTAGCCAGGCAGGGAGTCCAGCAGGGGATACAGCAGGTGTGCATTTGGTGCGCTCAGCCACGTGGACCATGGGGAGGGCTGGGGTCTTGAGAGCATGGGAGCCACGGAGGGTTGTCAGCAGGGCAGGGCATGGCTGCAAGGGGCTCTTGTGGGTGCAGGCGTGCCCATAGGTCCGGCGTGGGTATAGGGGTGGAGGAGAGAGGATTTGCAGCAGGACTGGCCACTGGGGTGAGAAGCAGATGATCCTGGGCACCTTCCAGCTGCCTGGCCAGAGCCTTTGCTAGAGGTTGGGGCCATCCTTGAGGTGAGGTGCCAGGCTGTCAGCTGCCCACCTGGGAGGGCTGGGCCAGGGTGAGTTCAGGTTTGGGTGGGTCCGGTGGAGATGGCATCAGAAAGCTCCAAACAGCAGGCACCATCAGCCCAGAAGAATCAGAGCCCAGGGCTTTGACTTCTGGTTTTGAAAAGCGGGAGCTTTTTACCTTTTACCTTTTACCTGCCCACCTCAGCCCCGTGTCGTTTCATGAGTACTTGTTGGATATGTGACCTCGTGTGAGTTGAAGAACAGCACCAGGCTCTGGTTTTCTTGAAATAAGGATGGTGGTCCTGGATGATTAAGCTTCTTCTAGCTCTGAAGTTCAATCGTTCTTGACCAACTGGACCTGACATAGCAGGCCTGGGTCTTCACGAGGTTTCAGGATGGCTGTTTGCAGGTGCCGAGGGCGAGTGCTAGACAGTGGGCCTGCCATGTGCAGGCCGTCCACTTGTCCATCTACCCATCTACTCATTCATTTGAATGAGCCTACGTGCTCATTCAAACATTGCTGAACACCTATTATTTGCCAAATGCTGGGCTAGATGTTGGGGAGTCAGTGGCCAGTGGAAGAGGGAAGCTTCTTTATGGAGTTCAGTCTTTTGAGGAGCATCAAATAACCCTTTCTCCTCTCTGTCCTTCTCCTTCACTCACAAATGCATGTGCAGAGTTATGACAGATGCTGTGATTAGTCGGGGCTGCTTGAAAAGACCTGGCATTGAGGTTTGGAAGGTCCCTGGTTACAAGCATAATCTGTGCACCTTGCTGCACTGGGGATTATTTTATCCAGTGGCAGGGAGCCGGCAGAGGTAGCAGCCATGGGAAAGGAGGAAGATGGCCATGCCCTTGGCTCCATTTGCCCCTGGCCACTAGTGCCTGGGAGCTGTCCCTAAGGACCCCTGGCACCCCCAGGTTAGGCCCATGAACTGTTCTGGCTCCTGAAGCTTGAGCTCCTCTTGCCTCTTGGAGGGCCCTCTCCCTGCTCCTGCAGCCAGCACAGGGCCCGGCCTGGGCAGGCTCCATGCTTCAGCCAGGAGGGGCTTCCAGAGGGAGCTGGGGGCCCACCTGGCTGGGACCTGGCCCACTCCCTCCCATGCTTCCAGACTTCTGTGGCCACTGCCTGGCACACGCTGTCATCACAGGCTCAGACATGCACAGAAATGTTGAAATCGCAGGACAGTGGTTCTGACCGTGGGCTTTGCTCCTACTGAGTGGACCTGAGACTCGGGACACAGCTGGGCATCAGGGAGAGGTGTCCAGGCCGCCATACAGACCTCAGCATTGCCTGTTAGGAATGCAGATTTCTGCCCCCCTTCCCAGACCTACTCAACCAGGACCTCTTGGCCTCCAGGGAATTCTGATACACAGTCCTCCTTCTAATAAGCTGGAGTGTTTGCTCTTCCGGGTTCCAGGGCTATAGCCCTAGTGGATTGTCAGTGAGGCCAGGAATCCTCTCCTTTGATTTATGTTTTCGTTGTTTCTTACTTTGGTTTCTCTTTTGTTTTTCCTGAGATGGTTTTGAAAAAACACATGAAAATTTTGTGTACAAATAAGAGTAACTGTAAATCTGTTTGAAAAAGCAGTGGAAGAATAAGCTTCCCAGTTCTCTGCCCCTCCGAGGTGCTCAGTCCACTCAATTTTGTGTTTATCATTTTTATCATATACCCTGTTTTTTGAGCTTTATGAAAATGTAATCATACCGAATTTCTCTGACTTTTTTCACTCCGTACTGAGAAGGCGTGTGGCCAAAGCATGGCAGTGGGGGCCCTGGAGCCGAGCTTCCTAGGCTCTGAGCTGCCCCCCGAAGCTGGAGCCAAACCTTCTGCATCCTCATTGAGGTAGACCCGCTGGGGTGTCCCTGCAGCGAGGAGAAGAGGGATCGACACGCGGAGGTCTCTAGTGTGCATGGGGTTTTCTTTTTAAATGAAAAACCACAGTCTGTTTACACACAGCCTTCATGTTGCTCCTTCTTGAGGCAGTTTATTCATTTCTGCTGCTATGTAGCATGGTTATACCATAATTTATCCTGACTCCTGTGGGCAGACGTTTGGTTTGTTTTTTCCTTTTATGAGTGGTACTTCCATGAACTTCTAAAGCCATATTTCTGGTGTAAATGTGCAAGACTTTTTCTAACTTACATACATATGGAAGAAATGGCTGGCTTGTAGGGTAGAATCTGCTCATTTTAAACTTAAATAGAAAAATGCCAAATTGTTTTTCCAGAGTGGTAAACAAATTTACACTCCCACCGGGAATGTATAACAATTCTTGTTACTCTGAATACTTTTTGAAGTTTTTGTCACATTATTTTAAAACCTTTGCCTTGCTGTTGGGTGATCGATTCCATTTCCATTTCCAAAATTCTTGATGAAGTTGAACATCTCTTCCCATTTCTGCTGGCCGTCCTTTTGTTGTTATCACTTGATTTCAGTTTGGGTCTTTTATTCACTTTTCTTTTGGGTTGTCTTTTTCTTACTGACTGTCATGGTTAGGGACATGTGTCAACTTGGCGAAGTTGTGGTACCTGTTTATCTGATTGGGAAAGTACTGGCCTGTCTGTTGCAATGAGGACATTTCATAGGATTAGGTCATGAGCACGTCAGCTGCATCCACAGCTGATTCCATTTGTAATCAGCCAAAGGGGAGTGTCTTCTACAATTAGTGATGCTAAATCTAATCACAGGAAACCTTTTAAGGAGGACTCAGAGGAGACAGGTCCCATTCCTGCTTCACTTGGTGAGCCTCTCCTGTGGAGTTCATCCAGACCCTCCATCAGAGTCATCGGCTTCACAGCCTGCCCTGTGGATTTTGGATTCTGTGTTCCTGCGGTCACGTGAGACACTTTCATAAATTTTATATTTGCAAGTGTTCCCTGTTGATTCTGTTTCTCTAGAGAACCCTAACTAATACACTGAACCATAGCAAAAGTTATCTATATAGCTTCAATATGAATTCTCTACTAGATTTGCATATGGCAAAGAGTTTCAGTTAATGGTTTCTCCTTCAACTTCCTTTAAGGTGCCTTTAGATAAACATCTGAACATTGGTTAATGTAGCGAATTACAGTCATAGATATTCTGTCCTCGGACCACTTGACATTACTGAGATAAACCCAGCTTGGTCAGGAAAGAGAACTTATTTTGTCTTGCTAAATTTAGTTTACTAATTTTATATCCATGTTCAAGAATAAGATGGCCTATCATTTTCCTTGCTTGGTTGTTTTTCTTCCTTGATTTTGCTGTTCAGTTTATGCCAGCTTCATAGAACCAAATGGGGTGTGTTCACTCTTTTTCTACTCCCTGCAGGGAAATGATGTATTATTCAGCTTTTTTCTTAAAATTGTTTGGCAGAATTTATCTGTAAATTTCCTGGTGTGTGTGTGTGAATATTTATGATAGCTGATTTTTTGCCTTTTATTTGTAGAGGGCTAGCTCAAGTTAATTTTGATAACTTCTATGTTTTTTTTTTAACAGAAATCTTTACTTTCTGCAGGTATCTGGGATGTCCTAAATTATCTAGTACATTTTGAAACCCTCCCTGGCCCTGCTCATTGGATGGACTTTGTAATTCCCCCATCCTGGTGGTAGCCTACCCCTTGGTGCCCTGCAACTTCCTGGGTGCTCAGAGATGAATTAAGACATGGTCTTTGTTCTCTGAGGCAGAATGGGACAGGGTGAAGGAGCACTGGCTGGGGAAGGCTTCGGAGAGGATTCTGCTGTGGAGCTGAGTCTTCCCCAGGGTTGGGTGCAGGAATTCTACTGTCAGTCCATTGCTGCCTGCAGCTCGCTTCTCTGCTCTGGGCAGGTCTGGACTCTTAACTTTTTGTCTGCTAGTTTCTGAGGCTTATCATATTAAATACTGCAATTGTCAGGGAAGATATTCTGATCTGCTTCACTGGTTCTGTGTCTAAAATCTGCTAAGTCCCTACTCTTTTTCCAACAACTTAGATAAATCCAATTCCATGAGTCCCAGATACCAAATTACCTTCCCAGCTGCAGTGACCTCTTCGCAGCTCACTGTGTTCTCCCTGCTTCCGTTCTGCCCTTGCGCAGCTCATGTTCACTCTGCAACCAGAGTGAGGCTTCAAAACTATAAACCAGTCATGTTTTATAAAAACCCAGCTTTTTCTCTGAGCCCAGGGCTGGGGTAAGACCTGGTTCTTAACACCCCTGCCCAGCCCTCTTGCTCATTAAACCACTGACTCACAATCATTTTATCCTTTAAATCCATTGACTGCTTTCCTACCCTGGAACCTTGCATGTGCTATTTTGGCAGCCCAGAACATTCTCTCATGCTTTTTGCTTGCCTGCTCTCCATCTTTGTATCAGTGTCACTTCCTCACACCCTTATCTGACCACCTGTTCATAGAAGGTCTCCATGAGCTTCTCCTTCTGCCTTTTGCTTGTTCATCTCTTAGCACTTGTCACAGTTTATATATAATTTTTTCCTATTTTTCTGGTTTTCATCTCCCCCACCAGAATGTAGCTTCATGACAGTGCGAACTGGCTGGTCTTACTCACTTTTGAATTTCTGGCATCTACTCCTGACCCATCATGGGTGCCTGGCAGATCAGTTTTGAAGGAATAACTGGGGGGCACTTAACCTTACCATCTCCTGGCAACCCTGGAAGCTTGTTGCCCCCAGCACTGGCGGGGCTGGGGGGCTTAGGAAGATCTGCTCTCCACCAATCTACTCTGCTCAATGTCCTCTCTTGTCTTCTCTGCCTTCTGCTCCTTGGGGATCTGGTTCCTTAGGACTGTGTGAAGCCCCTGTGGGCAGTTCTTGGGTCCCTGAGAGGTGGGCATACTGTGAGTAAGAGCAGAGACTCTGAAGCCCAGGGCCCAGCTTGGATCCAGTCACTGCCCCATGAGGCTCTGAAATCTCGGCCAGTTCTTGGACTGAGGTGCTGGAAGAGAGGCTGGGGAGAGCCAGCTCCTTCAGCCTTTGGGTGCTGGGAGCCTGTATCCTTGCTCCTGAAGGGCTGAGGCTGGGCTCTCCCTCCTAGGCCGGGTCTTGCTGCAGTGGAACCTCCAGCATCAGAACCATGCTCTCTTGTTTGCTTCATTTCTAGGACTTGGGAGCAGGCTGCACAAGTGTATACAGATTAGCCTAAGTATCCTTCCCTAAGCCCTAAGAGATAGGCGCTAGTGTTAGGTCATTTAAAGATGAAGAAACTGAGGATCAGAAAGGTTAAGATTTGCCTTAAGTCACATAGCACAGACACAGCAGCAGAGCTGGAATTTAGTGAGGCACAGCCTAGCTGGCTCAGTGTCCCTGGCTGGAGACACACACAAGGTGTGACTTTGCAGACTCTGGGCCTCCAAGACTCTTATTGGATGGCCGTTACCTGGGTCTTAATATCCACCAGGGGCTTGGCTCCTCCCTGCTGTGGCCTGTTGAAGCGCTGGGCATGATGGGTCCAGTGGGATGTCTCTGGACCCTGCTCACAGGCCTCTGCCTTGGGCCAAACCCAAGGCCGGCATGGAGGAGCTATGTACAGTGGTGAGCAGGGAGGCCTGGGGGTGCAGAGGGCCCCCTCGCCTGCCGCCTCCATGAAGTCTCCTGGGCTGGCAGCAGGGTCCAGTGCAGAGCTGGGTGGCAGGGTGGGGCGGCAGGAAGGTGTCCCCACAGAGATCACCCAGCCCTGCCCACACAGCGGTTGGCATGTCTGTGGAAGAGGAGCCACATCGTGGCTCTGTGGCATTTAACACAGTGGGAAAGGCTCCAGCTGGTCAAACTCCCCATGTGCTTTCCTATTCAGGCCTTGTGGCCCTGCTTCGGGAAGGGGGAGCCTGTATTCCCTTTTGGGAAGAGAATTATCAGGCTCATGGGGAAGTGGCTTTTCAGAGCCACAAGATGAGAATTCAGGTGTTGGGTTTGCAGGCACTACCCCCACCGTTGTGCCAGGATCCAAGCAAACTCCAGACAAGTAACAAGACAGGAATTGCATCAAGGCCAGGGGGATTAAATGACAGTGCATGAGTGAGCCGGAGTAAAACCTACAAATACTGGGTTTCCTAGTGCAGGATTAGTGTGGGTGAGCAAACCTGGGGCCTGTGTTTCAGAAACAGTGATAGGGAGGTCAACACAGGTCATGGCCGCCTCGGCCATTCATAGGCAAGCCAGGGTCAGGAGGAGGGCAGGGGGAGGAGGGGGAGGTCAGGAGGAGGGCTGCCACGTTAGGGAGCTGCCAGGGGTCTGCATGCAGGCTTGCTCAGGGCCAGGCCCTTTCAGGAGCTGAAGAAACAGCAGTGAGTGAGGCAGATGGTGAGAGGCCATCAGTACCCATGTGGACACGGGGTTGCACCACGATGTGAGCTAGTTGTAGATGCAGCAGATTTTAAACAGGGTGACGTGCAAGGTAAGGAAGGGCTCAAGCAGTGATGGGGCCACAAGCACAGGACTGGCCCAGGAGGGCTCCCAACTGGCAAACCAGGGTCAATGTAAATATCAGAAATAATAATGCCTGTGACAGATCCTAACCTAGAATCCACACTGCCATCAGTGGGCAGACACAGAGGGACAGTGATGGGATAAGAAGGTCACCCTCTGCCGCAGCTTAATGATGATCGAGTCAAGAATCATCAGGAGATGTAACACCATGGGCAAAGGCTTGAGGCCTCGTGGTATGCAGAGGCTTTTGCTGTGTCGCTGCAAGAGTCTTCATAGGTGCAGAGGGGAGAAAATAGATGGTCGCTTCAGTGAATAAACCACAACCTGGCCTCTGCACCCCAAACCACGGGGCACAAATCAGCACTGCAGCAGCAGGACAAGGGGTGTCCCTGCCTCTTGAGGTATGCTGAGGGATGCGCTGTTTTGAGGTGACCTGAGTATCAGAACCCAGCTGGTGTCATGGAACACATGACTGAGGACAGTTCCAGATCAAAGAAAACCAGAGCCAAGCAATGAGTGCTTGCTCCGGGATATCCTTTGGCCATGAAGGCATGCCTGGGATGTGAGCACAGTCTGGACAGGGCCTGAGATGAGATGACAGGGTCGTGTCTGCCTTATCATCCTGATTTTAATAACTGGACTGTGGAATCCATTGACCTTGTTTTGGGAAAATGCACGTTGAAGAATTTATTAGAGATCAAACAAACGTGGTTAAGGAAGTGCACATGACAGGAACACAAGAATTCTTTGTCTTATTCTTGTAATATTTCTCGAGGAAGCATGTAGTATGTAAAGGATGGGGGCACAGGGGGCTGTTCAGACCAGATGGCCAGAGAAGGCCCTGCAGGCACCATCTGTGCTGAGGTGCGGTGAAGGGAGAGGGCTGCCCCGGCACCCATCAGAGAGCAGAGGGCAGGGGGCAGCACCAGCAACAGGGGGGCTGCAGCAGCCCTAGGGGCACAAAGAAGCACGTGACTCCACGGGCATTTTGATGAGGGTGGAGGGGGCCTCAAGGATGAGTGTTTTCATGGCTGACTGTCAGTGCTGTGTCCTGGAAGGTGGAGAAGAGCTGAACTGGACATCTGCCCATGCCCTCAAGGAACTCATGGTGTTGCAATAAATACAGACCAAGTCCTGTGAGGGGTGGGCTGGGGTGGGCTGGGAGTGAGTCTCTGAGGCCAGGGCACCCAGGGCCCTATGCCTCCCCATGGCTGCATCCCCTCCACCTGGTTGACACCCGCCAACCCTAATCGGTTGTTCCCAGCCAGGCAGGGGCTATCACTTGATGGAAGTGGATTCACACAGACACTGCCAGGGTGGGCTTGAGAAACGACTGAGTCAAGGAAAGACAAATCAGTCCCGGGGTTTAAACACCGATGACATGTCCCACTTGGTAAATCACTCAATGGTAAGTTTTCACAGTGCTGTTTTTACAGGGACTGTAAGGAGGGCGCAGTTTTCCCCTGTCACTTGGATATTAAGCTCTCAAATGGGAATGTTCTCACAGAATGCCCCCCTGAAGCTTGGGAGGAGTGAGCTGCAGGGGGCAGAAGCTGGGGGGCTGATGCTGCAGGGCAGCTGTGAGGCTTCTAGGCCTCAGGAGGACGGCAGCAGTGTGGGCTGTTTGTTCCCTTCTTTCTTCTTGCCCTCTGTGCCAGGCAGTGGCCTTGGAACCGGGCTGCCTGGGGAAGGAGGAGAGGCCGCCTTGGAGACGTCTCTACTTGGGCTGGTGCCCACTTTTTAATTGGCCCTGGAGTTAATGAATGGATACATTTCTGTTTGGAGCGAGCAGGCCTGGGCACTGGAGCATGTAATCTGATTGTAGCCGGGTGCTCTGGGCCTTTTGGAAGGATCTGGAACCTGCCACGATGGGTTTGGCCATGCTGTCCAGTGCCAGGGGAGAGGGTGGGAAAGCAGAGGGGGCATGGGGACCCTTGGCACAGTACAGCTGCCACGCTGGGTTTCTGGGGCCATCTGGGCTCTTTGTTGGCTTTGGAGGAGCCACCTTTGGGCGCTGCTGTCCTGAGTGGTGGGCGACTCTTCTGGTGCAACTCCTTGTATTCAGTAGGCAGTTAATGAATGCATCCTCACTCTCCACCTGGCACCCAGGAGGCACAGCTTCAAGTTGACGGTAGACATGTCGGCAGCTATTGGGTTATCCCCCAGCACCACTTAATTTTCTTTCTTCCAACTGTGCCTCACTCCACATGGGTATCCCCTGCACCCCAAATCTGGCCTCCAGGAGCACCAGGGTGGGGGGAGGCAGGACTCTGTGGCAGCACCCTTCTCCTCCCTACCATGGTGCATGTGTGTGAACCCCACTTTCTCAGTGGACTCAGCACCATGTTCATGTTGGGGATCCCAGGACCCTCAGAGCGGGAGCCGAGCTGAATTGGGTTGAGGATGAATGGATGCAGGAAGGGAAGTTTTGTTTTCAGTGCTGGAGGTGCATCTTGGAGACAGAAAACTCCCTGCCATGCCTCTCAGCCCCTTGGCCCTGGCCAAAGGGCTTTCATTGTCTTCTCAGCTAGCAAGCCCCATGCCTGGTCTCCTGAAAATGATCTAGAAGTGACTTTGAAGACTAGCATGTGGCTTGTGTTTGCAAGCCTGTGCCCATCTCAGGCCTAGAGGGACAGCTCTGTAAGTGACTCTGGGTCATCTGAGACAGTGCTGTAAGGCTTGAATTCAGCTCTTCTGTCCAGATCTGTGCCCCAGGTATCTCCTCCTCAGGGGTATCCCATGGGACTGGGCTGGCACTCTGGGGCATAGGAGGCACGTGGCCAGCCCAGCTGCCCAAGGGTCCCTTGGAGTGCCAGGTGCCATGCTTTTGATTTGGGCACCTATAGGGACATCACACAGCGGCGGAGTGGTTGTGGGATGTGTCAGCACCACCTGCCATGCCCAGTGTCCATGTCAAAAGAAAACACTGTAAGCATTTACTTAATGCCCTCCTTTGCCTCCCTCTCTGCCTTGCTGAGCAGCTGTGTCCCATGGGTGCTGCTGCTTATGGGTTTTACAGCTGCATTTGCGAATTCATCATAGTGGCCTTACTCGGACTGACAATTGTCGATTCCACTCTCCATAAAGCAGGAGCATCGGTGAGCATTCCCCAGCTGTACTGGACTTCTGGGGGTGCTCATGGGCCTCTCCAAAGTTGTGGCAGCAGCAGGAGGCTGCAGAGATTGAGGTTCCCCTGCAGCCTTTCCGAGGTGCCCTCAGGACCACCCCTCACCCCGAAGTGATGAGGAAAGAAGCTCATCTCTAAGGTTTGCCCCCAGGTGGGAGGTGTGGCCAACTAACGAGGCAGAACATGCAGACTGGATTAAAACATCTTACTGTGCATATGCAGTTAAAGCCAGAGTACACTGTAGTTCCTGGGATCAAGAGTAGAAGTGCATGGAACTTCAGCCTCAAGTGGCAGTCACAAACTAGCAACCATCCAGGCAGATCCAACCCATGCATTTATTATTTATCTCATTTAATGATTCAGACAGTTTAGTCATTTCATTGTCAACACCTAGCCATATTTTTCCATAAAAAAAAATTCTGCTTTATCTTTTTAAAAAAAGTCAGAGGGTTTGGCTGCGCTGGGCCCATCTTTTTTGTCTAGAGCTGGTGGCTGACCCACTCCTACGTCAGGCTGTCGTCTCTGTACAGCTGTTTTCCTGCTCAGGCCACAAGACCCTTTTGCATTTCCATCCCAGCCTCAGAGCCTGGACATTTCCCATGTTCTCCTGCCCCCCACCCCCAGCCATCCTGTTAAGCAGCCCCCCATGCTGTGAAGAGCTTAGGGGCTAGGCAGTCTCTGGCTTTGAGTAGGAGGCTCACAGCATCTGCAGGAGTTTGAACACTGGCTGCATCATTTTGTCCTGGGTGTATGAAATGGTCTGTGCCCTTTAACCACCTATTTTGAATTGTTGGAGACTTATTCAAAGACTTCTTTTATTGTTCTAAAAGCAGCAATGGTAGTCTTTGTTCTTTGAAGATAACGTAGCAGAGGTTCACCTATTACATTTCTTGTAATGAATGTCATCCTGGTGCTCTCAGGACCATTTGGAGTTAATGGAGAAAAAATAGCACATCAAACTACAGAAATTCCTTGCCATTTCTGACCTCCCAGAAAAAACAGGATTGGAAACTGGGGAATTTAAGTGCTTATATCAGACTTAGAACTGAATGAATTGTTGAGTGACCTGGGCCAATTGTGTGAGATAGCTATTGTGTCAACTGCAAAGCCACAATAATAATTTTTGCCTTCTGAATGGTATTTGGGTTGGTTGTTGAATACATCATCAAGTGATTTGAAAACATCTTGAGCAACAGCAATGCAAAGTGTGATTTATTCAAATGTGTGCTGCCTGGAAGGAATAGAAATGCATGTGTATCTATATAAACTATTTGGACCTTATCACATGTGTGACACCCCATTCTCTCCAGAAAATAAGGAAACCTGGCATGGAAACTGCTACCCAAGCCAAGGTAGGTTCCCTGGATGTGGATGTGCAGGTGCACATGTGAGCAGGCAAACCCATGGCAGAATAGAGAATGTCGAGCTGCAGAGATCATGGAGCATCTTGATGACAGTGAGTCATCAAGTTTTGACAGATGGCTCACTGAGTTTTTAAACATTTGTCAAGCTCCTATCATGGATCAGGCAGTGTGCTTGGTGCTAGTTCTATGACAGTAGTAAAATATGGTCCCTCCCTGAGGTGCCAATTGTATAATAGGGGACAGACATATGGGAAAAGTGAGTCCAGTATAGCATATGATGGCAGAAGATGTATAAGGCAGTCCAAGGTGACTCCTTTGGCATAAGAACTTGGGGTAAGCTTCACAGAAGAGGTGATGAGAAGGATAGGAGGGCAGGAGTTTGAGGTTGACCAGGCATCCCATCAAGGCAGATTATGTATCTCAGTATGCCAATGGGGAGTCATTAGTGAGCCCTGAGAAAATGGAGGCATGGTTATGAGTGTCAACCTCTGAAGTCAGATATCCCAGGCTCAAGTCCTAGCTCCTCCACTTACTACTCCTGTGTTCTTTGGATTCTCACTAAGTTAGCTTCAGTGTTATCTGTAAATAAGGTAATAATAGTGCCTACCTCAGATGGTAGTTATGAGGTTGGTGCTTAGAAGATTGCTTGGCATCTGCTAAGTACTCAGTAATATTAGATGGTGGCAGCAAAGGTGGTGATGATGGTAATGGTGGCAGCTGTGGTGGTGGAGATTATGTGATAGTGGTGGTAGTGGTGGTGGTTTTGGTGGTGATGGTCATAGTTATAGTGGTGGTAGTAGTGATGATGGCAGTGGTGGTGGTAGTGATGGTGTTGGTGTTGATATTGGTCATGGCAGTGATGGTGGTGATAGTCTTGGTGTGATGGTGATGGTGGTAGTGGTGGTGGTGATGGTGATGGGGGTCTAGTGGTTATGGTGGTGATGGTCTTGGTTATTATGGTGTTGCTGCTACTGTTGGTAGTGTTTGTGATGGTGGTGGTCATGGTGATGGTGTTGGTGATGATGATATAGGTGGTAATGATAATGGTATTGGAGATGATGGTGAGGATTTTGGTGGTTATGATGGTGGTAGTGGTGGCAGCAGTGGAGGTGGTGGTGGTGGTGGGAGTGACAATTAGTGTGGGTAGTAGTAGTGGTTGTGGGAATGATGGTGAAAAGTGGTGATGGTGGTGTTGGTGTCAGTTGTCATACTGATGATGGTGGTGGTTGCAGTTGTGGCGGTGGTAATGGCAGTGGCAGTTGTGGTGGTGGTGGCAGTGGTCGCAGTGTGGTGATAATGGTGGCAGTGGCAATAGTATTGGTGGTGACGGTGGCAGCAGCAGAGGTGATGATAGTATTGGTGGTTGTGATAGTGATGGTGGTAGTCATGGGAATGGGAGTGTAGGTAGAAGTAGTGATGGTGGAATTGGTGATGGTGGTGATGATGATGGTGGAGCTGGTGGTGATGATGGCAGTGGAGATAGTAGTGGTGGTGGTGGTGCTGCTGCTGCTGGTGGTTTTGGTGAGGATAGTGGGAGTGATGGTTGTGATGGTGGCAGTGGTGATGGTGGTGGTCATGGTGGTTGTGGTGGTGGTGGTAGTGGGAGTGGTGTTGGAAATGGTGATAATGTTGGTGTTGGTGGTCATAGTAGTGATGGTGGTAATGGTTGTTGTGAGAGTGATGTTGGTAGTGGCAGTGGTAGAGTGGCAGTTGTGATGGTGATGGCCATGATTGTTGTGGTGGTGGTCTTGGTTATTAGAGTGGTGCTAGTGGTGATGCAATTGGTGGTGGTAGTGGTTGTGATGGTGGTGTTGTTGTTGGTGGTGGTGGTAGTTGTGTGATGGTGGCAGGAGTAGTGTTGGTAGTGTTGGCAGAGGGAATGGTGGTGGAAGTAGTGATGGTGGTGGTGGTGGAGGTTGTGATGATGACGATGGTGGCAGCAGTGGTGGTGATGGAGGTTGCAGTTGTGATGACAGTGGGGTAGTGATGGTGATGGTCATGGAAGTGTGGGTAGCAGCTGCAGTAGCCTCAGTGGTAGCATCATTGATGTGGTGATAGTTCTATAGTGTTGCCTCTGCCTCCTTTATGATGATGAGAGATTTGTAGAATCTCTGAAAAAGTGGACTGCACACACTAGAAGATAGCTATGGGGAAAACTGTGCTGTGGCCGATAATTAATAGGAAGACATCAACAGTACCACAGCACTAACAGGGACAACTAATTAGGGGAATGGAGAGGTGATAAGCAGTAGTTTTGATTTGATATTTGGTGAGGCTGTGTTTGTTGGTTCTTTATCTCTCTGGACCAATGAAAATTGTCTAAACTTGAGAGCATTGCTGATTGTACAACCAAATGAGGATAATGAAAAACATGGTTTGTTTACTTTGGGCATTATCCATGATGCCAATAGATGGAGGGAGCCAAAGGGAACAATGACTGAGAAGCAGAATGGCAAGCTGTGATAGATTTATATGATGGAATATGATGCAGCTACAAAAAGGAAGGATGTCCAGAGGCATGCAATGAACTGAATAAACCTTGGGACAATGTGTTGTGTCAAATAAGCCAGAAAGGAAAGAACAAATATGCTAAGGTCTCTCTCAGACAATACTTATAAAAAAAAATTGGAGCCTAGATTGTAAGCCCTTATAGCAGTCATACTTAGTTTAAAGTTGTAAATATACTCCTAGATTTTGAGACACTGAGCTATATGTGTATCAGCAGGTATTTCCCTGGAACTTTGAATAACTCTTTGATACCTAAGACACAGAAATGGAATACTGCAGCCCTGAAAGTTAGCATAGCTATATACAATAATAGTTAAAGTTAACAGAAAAGAGATCAGACCTCAATTAGAGATAAAAATGAAGCTGATCTGGCTGGGTCTAAGGTAAATTGGAATACAGGGTAAAAGATGATATTGTATGTACTCTAGACCTTCATGTACTATACGAGACCAAAGGCAGAGAGGATTTTATGTGCAGAACCTAAATTTTTGGTGACACATCATCTAAATCTGTCAGTGTAGTTCATGTAAACAACCCAAACTCCTGAAGTCCAAAACAGGAACAAGGCCTTGTAATTCTGTGTAGCTTAATATAATACCAGGATACATCTCAGACTATGGTGACTGATCATTAAAAAGTATTGGTAGTGTCCATTGAGGGTGAAAACACACACACACAAACACATATATATGGACCTATTAAAGTCTCTAATCTGGGAAGCCCTGAATACCCTCCCAACCATTGGGAACTCTCAAGAAAATAGGGCAAGCCCTGGATTTTGAGGCTTTCCCTTACAAAACTTATTTCTATAGGGGAGAAGCTCTGACTATCCATAATGAGGCCTAAGAGTTGCTTCCAGGAAACCTCTTTTGTTGCTCAGATGTGGCCTCTCTCTCACTAGACTCAACTCTGCAAGGAAAATCATTGCCCTCCTGCCTACATGGGACATGACATTCAGGGGTGAAGGTCTCCATGACATGGGGTGTGACTCCCAGGGATGAGTCTGGTTTTGGTACCGTGTGATCAACAACACTTTCCTGACCAAAAGAGGGAAAAGAAGTGTAATAATATAAGGCATCAGTGGTCAAGAGAGAGCAAATAGTCAAGAGGCTGTTCTGGAAGCTGCTCTTATGCAAGCTTCAGTTAGATAGTACTGATTGCCATGTTTGCTAAACCCCAACCAACATCACTCCTGTTGACTCTTAAGAACATCTGTGGCTTGAACTGAGACTCTATAAAGGTTTCCTGTTCTAGGTTTGCTTTCCCAGACCTATGATTTCTGGAGACTTCCTAGATCAGATAAATCCCGAAACCCAGAGGGACCAGCCTCTTCAGGATTATTGATTGATTACATCCCTCTATCCTTTAGTGTTCACACCCCTTCTCAACATGAAAAAGTCAGAACAGGCATTGCCTAAAGATCCTTATAAATTGGGAGAAGGATTAAAGGAGAAGGAGGAGTTATAACAGAGAAAATAGCATTTAACAAATGTGTGTGGCTGCTGAATCACTATATTAATATTCCTTTAGCCTCCAGTGTTTTGGAGCAGCTAGAAGGAAAAATCTGAGATGGTGGAATGGTGGCCCATGACAAACCCTGGGATCTGTTCTGCAACTGCTTGTTAAAGTGTGCTTTGAAAATTATTGCTTTTTCTTTCTTTGCCTCATATATATGTTATATTTTATAGTGAAGAATGTTTTTTTAAAAATGCACCACAAAGACAAAACAGGCTCAAATTCTATGGTGTGGAGCAGGAATGTTGTTGGGTAGGATAGTAGTAGAGCAGCAGGAGGAGTGGAGGACATCTTCTTGGAGAAAGCCAGCCTGCACCCAGTCCTCAAAAGGGAAGATGGCTTTCCCAGCCTGGAGAAGTGGGAGCGGCACAGATGTAGGGTTAGGGGAAGCCCAGAGCACAGGAGGTGAGATGGATGTGGCAGCATGGTCTTGGGCGGCCCTGATCATGGACCGCCTCCTACCCAGGTGGAGTTTGGATCAGCTGTGAGGTAAGGGTTGGTGCTTCTGGCATGTTCTCCATGATGTGCTGGGGGTCTCCCTCCTGTGGACCCCTCCCCTGTGATCATTCCTGCCCTTACTGTCTCAGCATAGACCCCAGTGAGCCCTGCGATGCCATATTTCCATCTTACAGATGGAAGTGCTGAGACTCAGTGAGGGTCATGTGGTGCCCATTCTGGGGACGGAACAGCACCTGCTCTGGACATCACCCCAAGACACCTCCCATCGCTGGCAGGTCCCCTGGCATGCTGTGGCTCAGCAGCCCCCCTGTGCGGTTCAGGCCTGCTGGTCTCGTTTCTGGAGTGGAAGCCAGCTTTCCCTGCTGCTTGGCCCCTCTCCTGCCCCCAACATCACACCCTGGGCTGAGCGAAGAGCACAGGGCGAATGTGCACTGGCCCCGAGCATGCAGAGAAGGGGGGCTGCATCATTCAGGTCTGCGGTTGCCACAGTGATGGATTTGGAAGGGACCACCGAGTGACATATTTTGCAAGCTGTGCTCTGCAGTTACTGAAGACTTTGTGACTCCATCTAAGACTGAGGAGGTTTAGAACTTGAGGAAGCTCTGGGGGTGCAGCGTGCTGCTGATGGCTGCTGCCTTGGGAGATGTGTTCTTGGGGCCCTGGTCCCTGGTGCTTCTCATGGGTCCTTCTTCCCCAGTGCTGCGGGGTGGAGGAGTGGTCGGCGGTGGCGGGGTGCTCCGCCTGCACTGTGGCCTTCATCCTCTTCTCTTCCTACCTCTCAGTGCAAGTGCGAAGGCCTCTGGCACCACGACCATGACGTGAGACTTGTATGTCATGATTGGGGCCCATCTGGGGTGGCTGGTGGGGCCCTGCTCCCGCACCCCTGCTCCCCCCACACCCCCACACCTCCACACACCCACACACCCGTCCCCACTGGGACAAAACCTTAGGTTCTCCTGATCCCTCACCCAGCCCTTTGGCTTCTCCGGCATGAAGCTGGAGACCCTGGTCCCTCATGCCTGGAACCCATGAAGCCCCTGAGAGCCTGAGGCTGAGCTGACCCTATGCAGATCCTCAGAACACTTGGATGCTCCTGCCCGGCGTGAAGGGAAGTTGCCCCTCGGCCTCTCCTCTCAGACATGGGATGAAGCCTCAGGCACTGACAGCTTTTTACCATGGACCCACCACTTGAGTTGTGACTTAACCTCGGGTCTTTATGTGGTTTGTTGAGTGTGAACTAGGCGACCAGAAAAAACAGCCCCATGGAGCTCAGAACCCAGAAGGCGCCCAGGCCACTGGGATGTCAGCCTCTGATCTAAGGCTCCTTGGGCCAGGTCTGCAGCCCTGCCCAGCCCCTCCTGTGCTAGTTTAGGATGGCCTGCTGGTCCTGGGTCTGGGTCAGTCAGCACAGATGAGCACGGCTGAGGTATGGATGAGGCGTGTCCATACAGCCCTGGTGACCCGCACGGAGCCAGCTCAACCATCCCCTCATTCTCCCCCCAACCCTGTCTGTAAGGAGTCACTTGACCACTGGGTCCTGGAGACTTTCTTAATTGTGCATTGATTTCACTTGATCTGAAAAAACTTAAGAAAAATAGTTCTGAAGTTTTAATTGGGGTGCAGTTTTCTTTTCTTTAAAATTTAAAAGTATACCACGTTAGCTTTCTGTGGCTGCCCTAACGAGTGCCACACACCGGGTGGCCTAAATCAGCGGAAAGGTGTCCTTTCAACACCGGGGGCTGTGTCTGATGTCATGGTGTGGGCGTAGACCCCACCCCCTACCCAACCCCCCACATCCCGCAGGCTCTGGGAAAATCTGCCTCTGGCCTCTTCCAGCTTCTGGGGGCTGCAGCACCCGAGCTTCTGTGTCTGTCTTCACGTGGCTTCTCCTCTGTCTGCCTGTCTGTCCTCTCTGTGTCTCTTGAGAACACTTGCTGGGCTTAGGCGTGTCCAGTGGACGATCAAGCCTGGCGTCTATCATCTGAAAGTCCCCACTTTCCTCATACTGCAGAGACCCCTTTCCCAGATAAGGTTACGTTCACAGGCTCTGGGGATTAGATGTGGACATATCTTTTGGGGGGCATCGTTCAACTCACGACATAAAACTGGGGATGGAACCATAGAACAAAGGTTTTACCGAAGTTTTAAAACTTTTTATTTTGATATAATTCTAGATTCCCAGGGAAGTTGCAGAAATAGTGGAAGAGGTCCCATCACCTGGTTCCCCCCTCGTGGCCCCTCCTTGTGTAACATTAGCATGGTATCCAGCCCAGAACTGTTGTCAGGACAGTCCACAGCTCTCAGGTGTGGTCTTTTGGACGGCTCAATCTCAAGCCACAGAGATGGGGCTTAAATCCCTGACATTACGCAGGTTTTACTTGTCCTGCACCTCAAGGTTTTGTTTTCCCATCTAGGAAAAGGGGACAATGAGAATACCTGACAGGGCGGTGTGGGAATAAAATGCGATTGAGTCATGCAGCCATGAGCTCTGGGCCTGCTTGGGCCCTGTTATTCCTTTAACAGATAAGAGAGGGACTTGGAAACTTAACGAGTTTCAAAAGCTGCTCCTTGGATGGGGCCTGGAGATGAGATACAGAATGCGAGCACTTTGGAAATGAGGACCCTGGACTGTGGGGTCCCTGGAGAGCGCTGTCCTCTCAGTACTAATGGGGGAAACCCCAGCATGGAGGGTTTAATTGAGAGTCAGCTATGCCAAGTAGTCCATACCTCTCCCCATAAAAACCACATGGCACAGAACAGTCAGAGTTCTGCATTCTGTAGTTACTGAAGTGAATGCAACATTTGAATCTGTGTAGGAAAATCCCGAAGGTCATTGGGTCAATTCACAACTTCCCTGATTCAGGAGGCAGCAGGAGGGGGCAGTGGTGGTGCTTTCAGTTGGTTTTTAAATACCCCCCCCACACACTATTTACAGTTTGACTACCTCATTTTTTTACAGCCTAAAATAGTGGAGGAGAGGGATGGTCTTACTTTAAAGAAGAAAGACAGAATGCCTCATTTAAACACACTGCTTTGATTAAGAATTCTTTTAAAGAGTAATAGATAAATTGCCAGGATATTGTTTCCTGTTCTTACTGTTTAGCCAACTCTTCTCAACGCCCCTGTGCTTGAAAATTCTTTGTTTAAATTTCCATTGCAAGTTTTACAAGTGAAGTGTCAACTTTAAGAATATGAAAGAAAAAGAAAAATCACTTTTCTTGGCAACGTTGCTGGGAGCAGGACAAATCATTCAAAGAAAAGCAGACTGTAATTTGCCTTTGTTTTAAGCAGATAGATATGCAGATAAGGATTGGGTACATAATTTTGCTGCAGATTTTTTTTTTATTATGCAGACTAATTTGATCTTGTCCTGGAAAACTGTCCCTTTGAATATTCAACAAAAGCAGCCTGCACAGGGAGAAGTGGTATTAAGAATATTATTTTTGCATAATTTATGCTCAGTGACAGTGATGCCTGCTTCACTTCATCACGTTTGCTGGGAGACTGCTCAATACTTCAAATCTCATTAAGCTATTTATTCATTGTAATGAGTGATTTTGATGTACTGCGTTAAGGTCACACCACACTGATCAGTTAGAAAATCCATCTTACTGTACACATTTTAATGTTTACAGCTGAATTAATACCTTTATTATTGCCTCAGTGATTGAATGGACACCGTTGGCAGATTCACTGCATTTGTCTCGGTTTCTCCTCCAGTTCTGAACCCCTTCCTGATAGAGCTGTGATCATCTCTCCTCTTTGGTATCCGTGGCAGGTACATGCTCTGATTTGTGTAAAGTTGCACAGTTTAGGGAGCCACTCATTCACGGACTGCTCCATGGCACGTCCCAGAAACAACTGCTATTCTGCAAAGCCCTGTTTTCTCCTCCCACCTGGCTGTCCCCCTCCCCGTGTACTTCAAGATGCTGTTGGCAAGAGGCAGTGACAGGAAGATAATGTCTTTCGGGAGGCTGGAAGGTGGATCTAATAAAAAGCTGTCATTCACAAATCCAGATCCACTTCCCCACAATATGCATTTTAAAGACCATATGAACTGTGAAAGGGCTCAGTCTGGGCAGTCAGCGTGGTTGTGACAACTTGGATATTTTTAACAGCATCAAAAAGGAGGTGTGGGCCCATCTCAGCCTCAGCAGATGAAAGGTTTTTCGTTATGTGAAGAGAAAACAGCATCTGTGCTGGGTTTTGTCTGCATTATTTCTTCCCATGCCTGCTTAGGAAGTCATCAAAAATAGTCACCCTGAGCAGGGAGGGAAGTGGGCAAATTTATGTGTAATGAAAACACTGGATTATCATCCTTGATAATCTAGCAAATATTTGAAAACCACACTCTGTACAGGGAGACAGAGGCACTGCCTGGATGGTACTCAGAGTGTTACTTAGCAAGGGGAAGGTGAGACCTTAGGAAGGAGCCTGTTGGACTTGGAGAGGAAGGGGGAAAGGAGACAACTGCCTTTGCAGGACAGTGATCATGGATGGAGTTTGGGAGTCCTGAGCCCTCCCTAATTTGCCTTTCCAAGAAGCAGCAGTGCATTCTGCACTGAGAGGTCATGAAGCCTGTGGCAATTGATGCCAGATACAAATTCCTGCTTATTTTTATAGATGATATCACCAGGGTCCAATCAACAACTTGAGTTTTGAAATTTAAGAGAGAAAAATTGGGGATGAATTAAATGCAGAAAATTGTAGACAATTACTTTGGGCTTGTTTTAGCTGTGCAGAAACAATTAGTCCATCACATGGAATCCAGCAGTTTAAGATAAACAAAAACATCCACTTAGGGAGAAGATCTTAGTTTAGAAGAGAAGAGATAAAATGAGGAAAGAGCAGGCTCAACTCCCCCTCACCTTACCCTGAGAGAGGATGGCTTGAAGCATGAGAAAAGAAAGGCACAAATTACTAAGGATTATGACTGCAGAATCAGTGGAGCCTCAGTATCAGAAAAGCCCCACTTTGAAAATTTGAGTCAACCATCCCCCCACCCAGAGGAATGTGGATGATTTACACTTTTTTTT
>PVIY010042745.1:0-20772 GCA_004026745.1 Myrmecophaga tridactyla | reverse complement strand
GCAAGAGGTAAGGGGTATGGTATGTATAATCTTTTTTTCTCTATTATCGTTTTATTCCTTTTTCTGATGTCTTTTTATTTCTTTTTCTAAATCGATGCAAATGTTCTAAGAAATGATGAATATGCAACTATGTGATAATATTAAGAATTACTGATTGTATATGTAGAATGGAATGATATTTTAATGTTCTTTTGTTAAGCTTTTTAATTAAAAAAAAGTTTATAAAAAAAAAAAAGAATCAAGGCTACTGGAACACAGCTCAACAGTTTCAGATACTTCCCTCCAGCCACTTCAATACACCATAAACTAAAAGGGAAATCTATATAATGCATAAGAATAACCTCCGGGATAACCACTTGACTCTGAAATCTCTCAGCCACTGAAACTTTATTTTGTCTCATTTCTCTCTTCCCCATTTTGGTCACAAAGTCTTTCTCAATCCCATGATGCCAGGTCACAGCTCATCCCAGGAGTTCCGTCCCACGTTGCCAGAGAGATTTATACCGCTGGGAGTCATGTCCCACGTAGCAGGGAGGGCAGTGAATTCACCTGCCAAGTTGGCTTAGAGAGAGAAGCCACATCTGAGCAACAAGAGTTTCTCTGGGGGTGATTCTCAGGCACAATTATAAGTAGGCTTAGCTTCTCCTCTGCAGAAATATGTTTCATAAGGCAAACCCCAAGACTGAGGGCTAAGCCTATTGATTTGGTTGTCCCCACTGCTCGTGAGAATATCAGGAATTCTCTAAATGGAGAAGTTGAATGTTTCCTCCTTTTGCCCCAGTCCCCCAAGGGGACTTTGCAAATACACTTTTATTCATTGCCCAAATTACTCTGGGATATATCAGGATTCACACTAACCTGGACAAACCAACAAGATCTCACACCATATACAAGATTCCCTGTACTTATGGTGTTCAATTAAACTGACCATACAAGTTGAATTACATAATGCGCTACCCAAAACATAAATTTTGCATCAAATAAACATCTCTTCCTTTACCCTGTATTCTGGTTTACCTTAGTCCTATCCAGATCAGCTGTATTCATATCTTTAGTCAAAGTCTGATCCCTTTTTCGACTTTTTAAACAGTTCGATATGGGTTAATGCTGACTTTCATAGCTTCAGAACATTAACTCTGAGTCTCAGGTATCACATAAATACCCAAAGTTTCTAGGACTAAACAAGTTCTATACAAATAGTTCAGTATCTCAGAATTTAGAAATAACAGTAATAGCTACTGAATATATATGACTGCTGTAAGAGTTTATAATCTAGGACCCTTTACAATAGCCTCCAAACTGATAATCCATGCTCTCAACTTCAATTCACCAAGTTCGTATATTACTGTTAGTCCATATGAGTGAGGGATGATAATATTTGTCTTTCTTTCATTGAATATTTGAATATTTCATTCGACATACAGTCTTTAATGTTCATTCACCTAGTTGCATGCCTCCATAACTTCATTCCTTCTTGCAGCCACTCAATAGTCCGCTGTATGTATACACCACAGTTCTCCCTTCCTTCTCTCAGATATTGTACCATTCTCTTGATTCATTCATTGTGAATCGACAACACTGCCATCATACACGGCATGTGCAAATGCCCATTCGTGTCCCCATTTTCACTTCCTCCAGGCATATATTGAGCAACGGGGTTGCAGGATCATATGGCAGCCCCACCCCTAGCTTCAGAGGGCAGCACCCCTCCGTTTCCCTACCAACAGTGAATAGGTACATCTCTTTTTTCATATTTTTTCTAGCACTTGTTTCTCTCTCTTCATTTTTAAGCAGTTTTATTCACACATCATACAAGCCAACCTAAGTATATAGACATGACTTCGCCACCATTATCTATATGAAGAAATTACCTTTTCTTCCACAAAGAATCACACCTGTCTCTCCTGTGCCCCTCCTGTTGATATTTAGCTTTGGCATAATGCCTTTGTTGCATTCAGCAGAAGCATAGTACACCATTACTATTGACTATAGAACTTAGCTGGCATTGATTATTCTTTTTTTTGTAAGCCATCCATTTTCAACATTTTGCAATGTTGCTATTCATTTGTTCTCCTTCCTGCAAAACCATTTGTATATTTGTACATTTAATCACCAGTAAGATACAATCCTAATCTTTATAGTATATCAGCAGAACATCTAAACACTCTTCAAACAGCACAGGCATGTCAACTCACATACTTCCTCCCTCGTAGAATTGTAGCCCAACCCCAAACCCCTGCCTTTCTCCACACAAAGCCATCATATCAAGAAGCAATTTTCCTACATCATTAATTACTACATTTTTAAGTAGACATAAACACTTTTTCTTTTTGGCTTCGAAACAGCTCCTATGGCTGCCAGCTGGGGCTCTCAAGGCTTGAAGAAAGTTAATCGCCAGAGTAAGTTTTGTTCTTTTTAAGGAAAATAAGACTAAGGAACACACAGATATTCCCCACTGATTAGAATAAGCTCAAATTTTGGTGATTAATTTCTTACATACACACCAGTGGTAATTATTTTTTTAGTTAGTATAATTTTTATTATAACTGTAATTGTAATTATAATTTTTATTATACTTACTTTATTTATAATTTAGATATTTAGCCTAAATCTATTTTCTGAACTCCAAATTCACATATCCAATTACCTACTAATAGCTCCCCTTGAAGACCTCATGGGAAGCTCAAGATAATCATGTTAAAAATTAAATTCTGGATCTTTCTCCCCCAAATGTGCTTTTCCATCAGTTTTCCCACATTAATATATAGTATCAACCCACGCAGTTTTGCTCCATTTCTGGACTCTGGGAGGAATCTGCACACACACTATTCTTCCTGCCTGGTATGTGCTGCTCCCCACTCTATCCTTGATGGGTTCTACCCATCTTTCAGGGTTCAGCCTCAATGTCACTTCTTCAGAGAAGTTTTCCTGACTTCTCCCCTCAAATCTAAATTATATTCCCTCACAGGAACCACATTTCTCCTTCATACCTATTGCAATTTTTAATGATGTATTTGATGACGATTTGTATCATGTCTGACTCCCCAGCTAACACAGCATGTAGTAAGTGGGAAAAAAACAGGAGTCCGGACTCTTTCCATCAGTGTCGTGTTTCCAGTGCCCCGCCGAGAGCCTGCTAGAAATGGGGTGCTCAATATTTGTTGAATATTGAAATGCCTATAGCAGTGTTTCACAAAATAAGTACAAGAGAAATTGTGCTCCTGGCATTGTGCTCCTGGATGATAATATATGTTTTTTCCCTTTTTCTCTTTCTTTCAAGAGAGAAAACTATCTGCTTAGTGAGTGTTTCACCATTTTAACCCCCTTTGAGTAGACAATTCAATGATAGTAATTACATTCCCATTGTTGTGCTACCACCATCCATTAAAAAACTTTCCAGTGATCCCAGAAATTGTATCCATTAAATACTCATTCCCCATTCCCTCTCCCCTCCCCCCATCCTATAGGAAATCTATAATTTTAAAAAGGATTAATTTGCATTTTCTAATTATTTCATATCAGTGAGATCATACAATTTTTATCCTTTCATGTCAAGTTTATTTCATTCAACATGATGTCTTCAAGATTCATCCATATTGTAGCATGTTTCAGAATTTCATTCCTTTTTATGGCTGAATAATATTCCGCTGTATAGATAAAGCCCATGTTGTCTATCCATTCATCCCCTGATAGACACTTTAGTTGTTTCCACCTTTTGGTTATCGTGAATAATGGGACTATGAACATTCATGTGCAAATATCTGTTCAAGCTCCTGTTTCAACTCTTTGGAGTATATCCCTAAGAAGTCTGATTTCTAGGTCATACGTTAATTGTAGTAGTTAATTTCATGCATTATCTTGGTCAGGTTATGGTGTACATTTGATCAAGCAAGGACTAGCCTGATTGTTATGTGAGGGTATTTTATAAACAGATTAAAAGCATTAGTCAGTTGATTGCATCTAAGTCTGAGTTTATCTACAATCAAGAAAGGCAATTGCCTTCAGCAGTCCAATTGGTTGAAGGGCTTAAAGCAAGAACTAAGAGCTTCAACTGCCACGAAGAAGAATTTCTATCTTTACTGTGGCCCACCATCTCTTGAGAAATCCAACACCATCTTCATTGGAGTTTCCAACCTGAGGCTTCTCCTGTGGAATTCAGCTTCACCGTCATCAAGTTATCAACTTGTGGCCTACTGTGCAGAATTTGGACTTATCAATCTCCACAGTCACATGAGTCAATTCCTATAATAAATCTCTTAATATTTGCAAATATATAACAAGTATTGGCAAGGTGATGAAGAAATTGGAGTCCTCATGCATTGCTGGTGCAAAGGTAAAATGGTCCAGCTTTGTTGCAAAAGAGTTTAGCAGTTCCTCAAAAAATTAATCATAGAATATGATATGAGCTAGCAATTCCAACCCTAGGTATATACCCCAAAGAGCTGAAAGCGGGGGCTCAAAAGATATATGCACAGTAATGTTCATAGCAGCATTATTCACAATAGCCAAAAAATGATAATAACTCAAGTGTCTATCAACAGACGAATGGATAAACACAATGTGATATAGCCATACAACAGAATATGATTCAGCTGAGAAAAGGAACAAACTCTGATACCTACTACAACATAGGTCAACCTTGAAGACATTATGCTGAGTGCAATAAGCCAAACATGAAAGGCAAATATTGCATGATTCCACTCATATGAAATATCTAGAGTAAGCAAATTCATGGAGTTGGAAAGTAGTTTAGAGGTTACCAGGGTCCATAGGGAGAGGAGAATGGGAACTTAGTGCATAATGGGTACTGGGTTTCTGTTTGGGGTGATTAAAAAGTTTTGGTAATGGATGATGTTGATGGAAACACAGCATTGTAAATGTAATTAATGCCACTGAATTGTATACTTTAAAATTATTAAAATGGCAAATTTTATGGTATATATGTTACCATAATAAATAACTAAAAATATATAAGAGGGCCAAAAGGGACTCTAAAGATTTCTCACAAATGTGAATTATGTCTATCATAGATCCCTAGTGCTTCTGAAGCTCAATTTCTCAATGTTAAACCAAAAAGCCTATTTATATCTCCACTTCCTCACATTTCTCTAGTGTCCTCATAGACATGTGACTGATGCTGAGGTGGACACATTGTTTCATCTTGTTTCTTGGAGACTCAGGTTATTTATATCCTGTAGAGGAATAAGGAAGGACATTAACATTTAGTGTGTGAGTAGAACAAGAGGAGTTCATGAAAGTCGTTGAATAATGAAGAGCTAGGAAACATCACAACTTATTCTTTGAAAACGGTATTTCCTTCATACCAAAACCAAAGACATTACAAGAAAAGAAATTTACAGATTAATATCTCTTATGGATATAGAGGCAAAAATTGTCAACAGCATGCTAACAAGTTGAATCTTACAATATTGTTTTAGTTTCCTTGGCTGCCTAAGCAAATACCAACTCTATGAATTGTATTAAACAATGGGAATTTATTAACTCATGATTTTGAGCCTAAGAGAAAGTCCAAATCAAGGTATCAGCAAGGCAATGCTTTCCTCTCAAAGACTGTGGAATTCTGGGGCTGGCTGCCAGTGATACTTGGCTCTTCTGTCACATGGCAAAAAACATGCGGCCTCTCTTGGCCTATCTGCTCTCTTCCAGATTCTGCTGAATTTCAGCTTCTTGCTTCCTATTATATACCATGACGAAGTGGGATTTAGACTAGGAATGCTAAACTGGCTTGACATCCCAAAGTAAAAGTAATGTAATGCATCACATCAATAGAATAAAGGACAAAAACTGTGTAATCATCTCAATAGATGCAAAAAAAAAAAAAAATCTGACAAAATTCAACATCCCTTCTTGATAAAAGTACTCAAAAAAGTAGAATACAAGGGGACTTCCTCAAGCTAAAAAAGAGCATCTGTGAAAAAACTACAGCTAACATCATTCTTAATGATGAAAGATGGAAAACTTTCCGCCTAACATCAGGAACAAGACAAGGATGTCTGCTCTTGTGGTTTCTATTCAACATTGTGCTGGAGTTTGTAGCTAGGACAATTAAGCAAGGAAATGAAACAAAAAGTATCCAGAGTGGAATGTATAAAGAAAATTATATGTTTGCAGATGTCATGACCTTGAATATAGAAAATCCTAAGGAATTCACCAAAAAACAGTAGAAATTTAAACAAGCTCATCAAGTTTTGAAGGGACACTATCAAGAAAGATCAATATACGAAAATTAATTGTACTTCTACACAGTTAACAATGCACAAACTAAAATGAAATTAAGAAAACAATTCCATTTACAATTGCATCAAAACAAATAAAATGCCTAGGAATAAATTTAAGAGAAGTGCAAAACTTACACTTGACCAAGTGGAATTTAGACTAGGAATGCAAAAGTGGCGCTTGAAAAATTATAAACTATTGTTGAAAGAACTTAAAATAAGCAAATGGAAACATACTTCATGGTCCTAGATCAGAAGATTTAGTGTTGTTTAGATGGCAATACTCCCCGAATTGGTCTACAGATTCAATGCAATTCCTTTCAAAATCCTAGCTGATATTGTGTAAATCCAGATCTTCTCTAAAAACGGAAAAAAAAAAAAAATCCCAGCTGGCTAACTTCTTTTCATAAATTGACAAGCTGATCTTAAAATTCATATGGAAATTCAAGGGATCCAGAATAGTGAAAACAATCTTGAAAAATTAGAAAAAAGTTGGAGAATTGACACTTCCTTATTTCAAAACTTACTATGAAGCTACCATTATCAAGCCTGTGTTGTCCTGTCAGAAGGAAATACATATAGATCAGCGGAATAGAACTGAAATGTCAGAAAGAAACCCTCGCATTTATGGTCAATTTATTTTAAACAACAATGCCAAGACCATTTAATGGGGAAAGAATAATCTTTCAGCAAATGGTGCTATTGCAGGTGGATATCCACATGCAAAAGAATGAAGTTTGACCCAGCCATGGGCTGACTGGCAGATCCCAAAAGATATGTTCATGTTTAATCCCCATAACCCCTAAATATAACCTTATATGGAAAAAAGGGTCTTTGTATTTAGATTCAATTGAAGGGTCTTGAGGAGATCCTCCTGGATTATTATTCAATAATAATAATAATAATTTCAATAATATTATTCAATAATAATAATAAAAATAATAAAATTTTATCCTTATAAGTGAAACACAGGGCAGAAGAGAATGTGAAGATTGAAACAGAGGTTGGAGTGATGTAGCCAAAAGCCAAGGAAGCCAGAAATCTCCAGAAGCTAAAAGAGGTACAGACCAGATTCTCCCCCAGGCCTCTCTGTAAGGAGTCTGGCCATGCTAACACCTTGACTTTGGATTTATAGACTCCAGAACTGTAAGAGGAAAAATTTCTGCTGGTTTAAGCTGCATTTGTGTCCATTCATTATGGCAGCCCTAAGAAACTAACACAGAACCCTACATCACACCATATAGAAAAATCAACTCAAGATAGATCCAAGACCTAAATGTAAGAGCAAAACCTATAAAATTCATGGAAGAAAATATAGGTGAAAATCTTTATGACCTTGGATTAGGCAATAGTTTCTTAGATACAAAACCAAAAGCACAAGCAACAAAATAAAATACAGATAAACTAGACATTGTCAAAGTAAAAAAATTTGTGCTTCAGAGAACACCAACAAAAAAGTGAAAAAAATATCCCACAAATGGCAGATAACTTTTGCAAGTAATCCATCTAAGAGACTTGTGGCTAAAAGGCATGAAAAACTATTATAACTTAATAATAAAAAGATTAAAAAATTAAAAATGGGCAATAGATCTGAAAAGACATTTCCTCAGAGTTATACAAATGGCCAATAAGAACATAAAAACGTCAACATCATTAGTTATCAGGAAAGTGCAAATTAAAACCATAAGAAAATGCCCCTTCACACCCACGAGGATGGCTACTATCGCAAAGACGGATAACAAATGTTGACAAATAAGTGGAGAAACTGGGACCTTCAAACATTGCTTGTGGGAATGTTAAGTAGCACAGCCTCAGTGGAAAATAATGATTTACCATAGAATTATGATATGATCCAGCAACTCCACTCCTAGGTAGAAACTGAAGAGAAATGAAAATATAAATCCATACAAAAACTCGAACACAAATGTTCATAGCAGCATTATTCAAAGTATCCAAAACGTGTAAACAATGCAAAAGCCCATCAACCGTCAACTAACGAATGGATAACAAAAATGTGCTATATAAATACAATGGAGCATTGTTCCTTAGGGAAAGAAATGAAGTACCAGCACTTACTACCACATGGATGAACCTTGAAAACGTTAATGTAATAAGCCAGACACAAAAGGACAAATCTGGTATGATTCCACTTATATGAAATATCTAGAATAAGCAAATTCTAAGAGAGAGAAAATAGAGATTACCAGAGGCTGGGGCTGGCAGTTGAGGAGGGTGGGTGGGGTATAATGCTTGATGGGTACAGTGTTACTGTTTTGAGTGATGAAAAAAATTTGGTAATAGATGGTGGTGATAGAAGCACAACATTGTAAATGTAATTAATGCCACTGAATTACACAGTTTAAAATGGCAAGTTTTGTTATATGTATGGTGCCACAATTTTTTAAATGTTTTTTAAAAAACTGAACCAATGAAGAGGAGCAATTGGGGGCATAAGAGGAGAAAGGAGAAAGCAGGAGGGAATGTTATCCAGAAAGAAAGAGCCAATCTATGCCTTCATATGAAGTCACATGGAGCCCAGAGTGGAAAGATGAAAGGCTAAAGGGAGGCCTACAAGGGAAATGTTTGGAGATGCTTGGAACCCAGCAGATTTTGCCATGAGATGTTAAGCAAGCCAGAACCTGGAGAGAGCCAAAGGAAGCTGAGAGATGAAAGCCAGCCCCAGAGAAGAAAAGGGAGGAACTCCCACAGGAACAGAGGCTGAAAGCACCGGAGCCCAGCTGAAAGGGGCCAGCAAGCCTACCCAGCTGACAGAGGTTTCCCAGATTCTTGAAGTAAGGTATTTCTCCCTGGATACCTTGGTTTGGACATTCCATGGGCTTATGATTGAAAAATTGTAACTTATTAAACTCCCCCTTATAAAAGCAATTCCATTTATGGTATACTGCATTCCAGCAGCTAGCAAACTAACCCAAGTTTAGAGATGACCTAATTATTGAGCATGAACTGATTGATTGCATGCTTAGCCACAAAATGTATGTAAGAAAATGGCAGCCTTAATATGATGATGGGCATTATTTTTAGTATTGTAATAAGGTATAGGTCAATTCTAGGCTAAAGTTTAAGCTACTGTGCATGTCAGGCAGGGCAATTTTGGTTAGATCTAGTTTCATGTAGTAAAATAATTTATGAATTGGGGTGGCTTAATTCTGGGCTGACATAAGTTCTTTCATTAATAAAAATTAGGGAGTGTGCTGGTTTGAGAGGATTTATGTACCCTAGAAAAGCCATGTTTCAATCCTAATCAATCGTGTGGGAGCAACCACTTCTTTTAATCCCTATTTAATAATGTAAGTTGGAAACTTGAATAGGCTATCTCCATGGAGATGTGACTCACCCTCTTGTGGGTATTAACCTTGGGTTAGAGGGAGACGTGACTCCTTCCATTCAGATGGGTCTTGATTAGTTTACTGGAATTCCTCAAAAGACAAAGCAAGCACTTGAGAAAAAAAAGCTTGAGAAAGCCAAGCAGAATCAAGCAGAGCCACAGCAGAGCCACGAGGCCAAAAGGTGACGCTGCCAGAGACCTTTGGAGATGAAGGAATACGTCCCCGGGGGAGCTTCGTGAAACAAGAAGCCTGGAGAGAGAGCTAGAAGTCGCCACGTTCACCACGTGCCTTTCCAGTTGAAAGAGAAACCCCGAACTTCATCGGCCTTTCTTGAGTGAGGGCAACCTCTTGGTGGTGCCTTAATTTGGATATTTTTATAGACTTGCTTTAATTGGGACATTTTCTCGGCCTTAGAACTGTAAACTAATAATTTATTACATTACCCCCTTTAAAAGCCATTCTAGTTCTGGTACATTACATTCCAGTAGCTAGCAAACTAGAACAGGGGGTTGTATTTGTGATCATAAGACTCTAAAGTTGTAAAACAGGATTCGGGAGTATAAGCAAGGCCAGTCACGAGCTTTTCATAATCACAAGGTAAAGGATAGATAATTACACAATCATAAAAAAGCCAAGGCATTTGGGTTCATTGAGTTTCTGTAATTTCAGGTATTTCTTTTTAGCTATTCTACAGTATACCAAAAAGTAAGAAAAAGTCATCTATATAATGATTAAATCATCCTAATTATTTATTAATTCTTAATGTCTCAGTTATGTAGCCACAAGCAATATGGTTCCTCAAATCCCCAAGGATATCTGCATCATAAAACAAACCACAAGATAAGGAACTCAGTTAACAGTCTAATTGAAGGACAATTAGAGTACCACAAATATCCACTAACCACAAACAACTTGTGTGCTTTTCTTTTCCTTTAAAATCCCTTGCCTGGAAATACCAAGATGGGACACAATTTCGGTTGCTACCTGAATCTGTGCCCTCAAATTACCATTCCAAGACCCCTAAATAAATGCTTTCGTTGCCTTGCAGCTTAGTTTATTTCTCAGTTGACACCGAAGTAGTAATTTTAGTATTGGAAAAAACAGGATTCAAAGTGAAAATATCACAGCCAAAAAAGAGGAATGTTATATATTGGAAACAGGAAACAATAGATCAAGAAGATATAATGATCATGAACATACTACATATAACAACAGGAGTTCCAAAATTTATAAATCAACAATGACCAGAACCATAGAGAAATAGATGACTCAACAGATGTTTTTAGATCTTTCTAACTCAGCATTTTCAGAAACTGATAGATTATATAGAAAAACAGAAAAAAAAAAGAAATACAATTTTTTTTCAAAGATTCATTCATTTAATAAATATTTATTGAGGACTTAGTATGTGCCAGACTTGTCTAGTTGCTGGGGATACATTAATGAACAAAACAGTTCAAACCTCTGTTTTCCAAATGTATAGAGACAGAGACAGTAGTACCCCAGGAGTGGTGTAGGGCAGAAATTAACTGTAAAGGGACACAGGGAAATATTTGGGGGCAATGAAAACTTTCTAAAACTGTATTATGATGATGATTGAACAGTTCGGTAAGTTTAATGAAATTAAAGGAGCTTTAATAATAAATAATAGATAAACAAAATATACTGTAGAGTCGATGTTAATAAAAACTATAGAGAAAAATAATGCAAAGAAGGGAGATAGAGAGGAGAGATCACTTTAAATGGTGTAGGCAGAGAATGCTTGGCTGGGAAGATGTCATTTACATGACAACTGGAAGGAGGGGGAGTGAGCTTTGTGGTACTGTCTAAGGAAAGATTATCCCAAAACAGAAAAATAAGTAAACAGCCCAGCAAAAAATAAATCATTTCGAAAAAATGAGCTTAAGAAATCAGAAAACAAGCTACAAGTCACACAAGGAAAGCAGAAGAAAGGGGCCTACAAAAATAAGGGCAGCAATTAATGAAACAGAGAACATCAATAATTTATACCAAACTAAGGGTGACCTCTTTAAAAAGAACTGGCAGCACCGCTCAAGAAAACAGGAGACAAGGAGCAGCAAAATCACATAATAGAGAAAGAAAAATAACTACAGATGCAATAGAGTTTAAAAGAATATAATTAACAAAGTTTGCTAACCTAGATGAGATAATTTCTTAAAAAAAAAATAGTAAATGCCAAAATTGATGCAAGAAGAGAAAGAAATGTGAAGAGACTAGTAACTTTTAAAGAAATTGACATAATTATCAAGGACACCTGCACCAAATGGTTTTACCATTGATTTCTGGAAAGTTTCAAGGAACAGGAAACAACTAATTTATATACAAATTATTCCAGAAAATTGAAAAAGAGGGATAAACTCATTTCTTGAGGCTGGTATGACTTTGATTTCAATCCTGGATAGTATCAGAACAAGAAAAGGAAATTATGGCCCCTTTGCTCTTATATATGTGTATGTAAAAAATTCTGAATAAGATATTAACCATCTGAATCCAACAGTATATTTTACATTAAGTTCAAAAAGCATTTGTCCTAAAAATGGAAGAAGGGGGCAACATTAAAATTCTATCTGTGTGTAACTGCCTAGCAGGCAACAAATACATAGTAAGTATGGTTATTACTATTGGCTATTAATGGTGGTGGAAGTGCAAGCTAAGACAGCAACCTCAGAAAACAATTTGACGTTATCTTGTAAAGTGGAACATATGCATAATCAGCAGTTTCACTCCTGGTAATATATCCTTAACAATTTTGGTTACATGCCAACGTATATAGATATATGAATGTTCTTGGCATCTTTCTTTGAAATAGCAAAAATGAGAAAGAAAAAAAGGAGCAACCTAAATGCCCATGAACTAGAAAATAGATAATGAGTGTTATGATCACCCAATAGAATGCTATTCAGCAGTGGGTCTGTGGGGAAGAGAGTGGAGATCAAAATAAAAAGAGGAAAAATAATTAAAACTGGGAGAAAGAATTTGCAATATCACAAGAGCATGATGTGCTATAAGCTGCAACAGAGTAGGAAAAAAAAATGGCAGATGAGTTTTAATTATAAGGATACTGTGTTATTTCACAGATTCCAAGGACAGAAATATAGCTGGGGTTGTGCTTCAGAAAGGAACTGAAAATAAGCTATTGTCTTTCTCCATCTCTTATCTCTGCTCCTCCATTTGGATTCATCTTAGCCTTCTCTCCTCATAGACTGATTTCCTCTGCGTTCTCTGCAGGTTTGCTGTGATGATGGCGGCCCCACAGTTGTTACAGTTGTAAGTTGTAGTTCCAGCCACCTATTGAGCATGACCTAATCCTTCTGGGCCCTAATAAAGACGTCCCAGAAAAGAGCATCATGTAGGGTATCAAGCACTAGTCCTTAAAAACCGTGGGCTGGACATGCTAAGCCTATTCACAGTTTTGCTTGAGAGTCACTACTCAAAGAATCTCTTTGGTTGCTCAGATGTGGCATCTTCCTCTAAGCCAACTCGGCAGGTGAACTCACTGCCGTCCCCCTACATGGGATATGACTCCCAGGGGTGTGAATCTCCCTGGAGACATGGGACAGAACTCCCAGGATGAGCCAAGATCCAGCATTGTGGGATTGAGAAATCCTTCTTGACCAAAAGGGGGAAGAGAGAAATGAGACAAAATAAAGTGTCAGTGGCTGAGAGATTTCAAACAGAGTCAAGAGGTTATCTTGGAAGTTATTCTTATGCATTTATATATAGTTATCCCCATTTTAACTTATGATGTATTGGAGTGGCTGGAGGGAAGTACCTGAAACTGCTGGGCTGTGTTCCAGTAGCCTTGATTCTTTAAGACAATTGCGTAACTATACAGCTTTTACAATGTGACCATGTGATTGTGTAATCTTGTGTCTGATGCTCCTTTTATTCAGGGTATGGACAGAGGAGTAAAAAAAATGATGAAAAATAAAAAAATAATAGGCAGAGATAAAGGGTTAAAAATTGGGTAGATTGTAACATTAGAGGTCAATGAGAGGGAGGGGTAAGGGATGTGGGATGTATGAGTTTTTTCCTCTTTTCTTTTTATTTCTTTTTCTGGAGTGATGCAAATGTTCTAAAAATGATCATGGTGATGAATGCATAACCATGTGATGATATTGTGAGCCACTGATTGTACGCTATGTATGGACTGTCTGTGTGTGAAGATTTCTCAGTAAACACATAAAAAAATAATCAGGAAAAAACAAAACTGTGGGTTGGAATATAGACTGTACACTTCATTCCAAATTTAAATTTCTTGAACTTGATAACTGTACTTAATGTAGTCACATAAATGAATAACCTTCTTAGGAAATTTGCATAAAAGTATTAAGTGTTAAAGGAGCATAATATATACACCTACTCTCACATATTTAGAAAATAGACAGATGGATGGCTAGATGGATGGATGGATGGATGATGGATGGATGGATGGATAGATGGATAGATGGATGGATAGTCAGACAGACAGACAGATAAATAGATAGATAGAGTCATATAACAAATGCAGCAAAATGTAATTCTGGGAACTAAGTAAGGGTTATATTGGAGTTCTCCATATTGGTTTTGTATTATTTTGGCACCTGTTCCATTCAAAATTATTTCAAAATAAAAAAGTTTTTAAAAACCACGAAGCTGTGGCCCATATGATACAAACACAACTGCCAGAGGGCCAGCCTGTGAACCATGGATCAGGATAGTAATTCCCCCAAAATGGGAATCCTTGTGAGCTGAGCAGGTATCTACTTGCAAATGACCAGTGTGGATATAGATTTACATTCATATGCAGGTTAAAGGACATGAATCTTGGATCTGATGCACACCCCCCCAAGTCCCCACATATCCCAACTAACTCATTGCTTTAACTGATTCTTAAATGACCAAAAGGAGTTATCCAGGGAGAATTGTAGGGCAGTGAAGACAGAGGAAGCAACATTGGTTGGAGGCATAAAAATGGGCATCATAAATGAAGAATGCCAGGGCCCCTGCGTGGCTACCACACATATTCCATGATGGGATCTCAAATGGAGTGGGGGAAGGCAGGCAGAGTAGGTGGGGTCAGATTGTAAAAATACCAGACATTTAAACTTTATTTTGAAGATAGCAGGGAGCCATTGAAGGCTCTAGAGTGAGGGTATGTTCATGATAGCATCTATGGTTTAGAAAAATAAACCTGACAGCAGTGTGATAGATAAAAAACTTTAGTGTAGTCACTCATGTTAAGTGATACAAACAATAATGGTTACTGAGGGACAATTGTTTCTTGAATTTATTTTGGTCCTCATCTTAATTTGTATTTATTAGCAAAAATCCCCTGGATAAATCAGGAAAACTGTTAAGCAACCGATGCCCTGTGTCAGTAAATACACAGCTTATTCACAGAATCCTCCTCCTCACCACCTGTAGAACAGAAGGCAAACACTGCACCTTCACTTGCAGCATGGTTGGAGGACATTATAAATAGAGTCCATGAAGAGAGTTCATTGTGCCTCCCAGGAAAAATCATCATATTGCAATTAAGTGCAGTTCATTTATAGACTGGAATAGGAGATGCTCTGAAAGTAATTGATATAAGGAAGCTATACTTTATGCAAGATGTTCTTGATGAGCTGTGCTTCCTCTATCTCGTTTAGTATTTCGTCCTAATCTGTTTATTAAGGTCAATGTCCTCTGGCTACTGCTCATCTTCCTACATTTATGTAACTTAACCCAAAGCTGGTTTCAATCAGGCTTCACAGCCCAGTGACTTCTGACAAGCTAATAACCCTCCTATGGTAATAATACTCCAGAGTCATGTAGGAGCTCTTCCTCTAGGCCATTTTTCTTTAAACCAAGACCACAACAAATTCATGTGCACGCAGTTGCTGGAGCTGAACTCAATTGAACTGTGCTCTTCTCAGTAGCTGGTGCATATTCGTGTTTTGTAAAAGGTCAAGTATCCAGAGCGAGACCAGCACACCTGTGGGAGGGTAAGTCTAAGGCAACCAAGAGCCCTTGATAAGGAGCTTTGTCCCTCCTGCATGTAGAAGGCAGAAAAGTGGCCCTTCTTACCTCTTTTCTTTGGTATTTCTTTCTCTTAGAGGGTAGTTTGAGGGCTGTTTATGTGTCAAGAAATACAGAATGTGCTTTTTAAGTAGAAATAATAACAGTCTTTCTTCCTTTCTCACTGGGTTATTCAAAAAATCCAATGAGAAGTATTTCAAATTCCTTTGCAAACTGTGAAGGGCCAACCGGCTCCTTTAGTGAAATCCTCCAACATCACCTCGAGGACCTCAGAATGAAGTCCAGGCTCTGTCCAGCTCACAGGGTCTCCCTGGCCTGGCCCTGCTCACTTAGGCAGCCGTCTCCTGTCCCTCAGCCACCTCCTACTCTTGGCTTCAGCCAGCAGACGGCCCTCACAGGCACCGGTACTCAATGGGTGGCAGCTTCTGCCACCCCTCTGTGAGCACACTCTGCCCTGCTCCTCTCTGTCACCCTCCGAAAGGCTTCCTCGCATCTTGTCCGCACCGCTGACATTTTGAGCTGATGATGCCTTGCTGTAGGGCACTACCCTCGCCACTGTAGAATGCTGAGCAGCACCCCTGGCCTGCACCCCCAGATTCCAGCAACATCTCCAGTCCTAACAAACACCGATGCCTCCGGGCATTGCCAAGGGTCCTTTGAGAGCAAAATTACCCCCGTGAGATCACTACCTAAAGGTGACACTTACTAAAGGGGATTGTACTCCAGCTGTATTCAGATTCTTAAAAAGCAAAAAATAAAAAATTAGGTGAACTGCATTATTAAGTGTTTTCAATCAAAAAAATAAAAAACGGGCGGGCCACGGTGGCTCAGCAGGCTGAGTTCTCGCCTGCCATGCCAGAGACCCAGGTTCGATTCCCAGTGCCTGCCCAAGCAAAAAAAAAAAAAAAATTAAAAAAGAACAAAATGGCTTTCTTTATTTGCCATTAGGGGTCTGATTTTCTTTCAAACCACCATCACACTAATGAGAGAAAACAGTTGACCTGACCGATTTGAGAAAGGCATCTGGTTCTTCTCTGGTTTCAAACCACCTCTTTTATTGCCTGGAATGTGAAAAGTTCCTCCTGAAAATTTGATTTCATCTTTGCTCATGAATAACAGCTGCACGCAAATGTCCACTTTTGCATAAATTATGAGTTGGCCTCGGAGCACGTAAATATCCTACGGGTCTATTTTGTTTTGTGTCTCGGGAGAAGTAGAGGTCGTGGAATGAGTGGGTATTTGTAAGTTTGCTCAGCGGCAGACTGGGGACGGGGCGCTGTCTCCTGTCTTCCCATCTAGATATGACATGCTGCCTAAGTAGGGCTGAATTACAGTCAGCCCTTCTCTAAGGGCACTTGAAAACTTCCCAGCTTTTTCTAAGAGAAGAGAGGACTAACCTCTCCTCCCCTGAGGTCACTCCAAAACTTTATGGTTGTTTCAAACCTCCCTTCTCGCCCACACTTCAGGGAGGCAGAGAGTGGGGGACGGCGAGCCCACATGGAGCACTCCCTCTGCCTTCTTCCTCTCCTCCTCCTGCAGCTGCAACCAGATTTGTTCTGCCTTCCTCACCCACCTGGAAGAGATTCCCCAAGAGACAGCGTCTTCTCCTTCCACAAGGGACATTCTCTGTCCCATCCCCTTGGGCCATAATGGGAATTATGCAGAGGCTGCCGCGAAAGAACTGCGTCCCCCGACAGAGCAACAAGTGGTGTTAATTAAAAAATACATCCCCTTACACATTCATCAGATGACACTTAGTCATCTGTGTCCTCATTGCTGGGCCTTCTCATCAGGGCAGAATTACTGCACCCCAGTTCCTAGCCTGATGTCTGTAATCTGTTTCTATAGCTGTGCAACAAAGTACCAGAAATGCAGCAGCTTCACAAGGCATACATTTATTATCTCCCAGTTTCTGTGGGTCAGGAGACCAGGTAGAGCTCGTGAGTTCCCCCATTCAGGACAACACAGGGCTGCAGCTGAGGTGTCAGCCGGCTCTGGGGTCCCCTCGGAGCCTCAAGGGCCTCTTTCACCTTCACAGGGCTGCTGGCAGGTTCCAGCCCATTGCAGCTGTGGAACGCTTGGTGGCTGCTTCTCCAAGGACAGCCGCAGAATGTCTCGGACACTCAAGACTTTCCCCTGATCAAGTCATACCTGCCCAGGATGATCTCCCTTTTGATTAACTCAAAATAAACTGATAGGCAAAATCACTTCACTTTTGCCATAACATGTAACCTAATCACGGAAGTGACATCGGTCGGATTCCCATCCTCACTAAGGGAAGGGTTTATACAAGGGGAGTGGGTGACTGGGGGTAAAATCCACCCACCACAATGCCTCAAAAATATTTGTTGAATGAATGAAAGAAGGGTGAATGTATGTGCTCTATTTGTCTTCACAGGTACGCTGGGGGGTGGGGGGTGGGCAGGTATTATCATTTCTTACTTTATAGAGAAAAACACTCTCAGAGACAGCACTTGACATTCCTGGATTCCAAGAGGGAGAAATTGCAGGATAAGACTTCAGCCCAAGATCTGTCTGAAAGTCCAAAATCCTTTATCCAGCACAATACTGCATCTCACTCCTCCATCCTGCCACCATCTCTGGCATAAGTAGGGTCAGCCTCTGTGCTTCCACTCACTGGCTGGAGCTGGCCATAAGGGAGAGCAAGAGTCTGCTTGCTCCTGTATGGAGTTTTGCCTTCTAGCCCATCCGTCCCTACACCAGTTGGTGCCTGTAGATTCTGTGCTAGTGCATCTTCTCAGGATGGAGACGGAGAAGGTGGTGAGCCAGACTCTCTCCTTTATCCCTGCCTCCCCTCCAGAAAGCTTAGTCAGCTGTGCCCCTTGCCCTGGTGGGAATAGAGGGGAGAAGAATCCTGGGGAGCCCTAGGAGAGGCTCTGGGGCCAGTCTGGGGGGCAGTGGTTGTGTTTCACACATTTGAAGAGAATTTGTGGCAGAAAAGTAGGGGAATAGGCTTCCTTTTCTATTCCAGCCACCGTTTCCCCATGGCCCCTTGAGTGTCTACAATATCTCTGGGTCTGGCAGAGCCTGGCTTCTTTTTCCTCCCTGTCCCTTAATTCTTCCTAGTTTATTTACGATCTTTCATAAGCCAAACCCTTTTCATCTGCTTTTGTGTTGATAGACTCTTTGATTTTTATCACATGGAAACTCTGCATGACATTAAAGTCCCTCTGTTGTAGTACAATATGCATAATGCATAGGCAATATCCCACCAGTGTCAAAACATCCAGGCATAAATCCAGGGCAGAAGATATTTGTATATTTTCATAGTCCGCTTTAGACTTTCATTACAATGCAGCCATGAACCGTAGATGTGACTACATCATTGTCATTCACTTCGTGTTGACAATTTCCATTGAAACACAATCATTTCTTCTCACCAGCCGACCCTCTTCAATCTACTGAGAGCCTCCAAAACAAGTTATCTGCAGCCTGATAAAGATCCAGCTCATTAATCCCACTTGCTTCTCCTGAGACCCAAAACAACATAAACCTTTAGGATATTTATGTATTCAGAGGCAAACTTATAATTTACTCAAAAGGGAACAACTTCTGAGAGCAGCTGCTATTCATGAGTAAATACAAAATTAAATTTCAAAGAAGAACTTTTCACATTTCCCACAAATAAACCTCCTAACGGCCACTTACATAGAGCAGACAAATGCTAAAGAGACCTCTAGAGTTTAGCTAGGTTGTCCGCATGAAGCTTTTATTGGTGAAAAATGAAAATTTGGAGCCAGAGAGCCTGCTCTTCTCATCCCCTCAACCCACTCCTGGCTACCATTCCACTCTATTGATTGCCCATCCAGCATCCAAATTGACTAAATATGGCAGAGGGATTGGCATATACAAGGACACGGAGGCATGGAAGTCTTCTGTTTGTGGAAATGAAAGCAATTACTTACTCTTGGAGGCCAGGGAGAAAACAGAGTGATAGGACCTGAAAGATGGTGGAGGTGTGATTGCCAAAGGCCCCCTGAGGAGAAGTGCATGTTCTGTCCCAGAGATCCTCTGCGTGGAAGGCCCTGTGGAGTGGGTTGAATGGTGACCCAGAAAAGAGATGTCCATTTCCACCTCCAAAACCTGCGAATGTGAGCTTATTTAGAAAAAAAAAAAAGGTGTGCAGGTGTAATTAAGACTTTGAGATGACGTCATCCTGGATTATTTGGGTGATCCCTAAATCCAATCATAATTGTCTACCTGAAACATGCAGGGCAGAGACATGGGGAGAAGAGGAGAACGCCTTGTGAAGATGGAGGCAGAGACTGGAGTGATGCAGCGTCAAGCCAAGGATGGCTGGAAGAGTCAAGGAAGGATTCTCCCAGAGAGCCTCGGGAGGGAGCACCACCCAACCAACACCTTGATTCCAGACTTCTAGCCTCCATGACTCTGAGGGAATAAATGTTTGTTGATGTAAACCCTTCCACTTTGTGGTACCTTGCATAGTGGCCTTAGGACACTGAGCTACTGTCCCGCAGTCTGGTCTTGACGGTGAGCCACTATTCATCTTTCAAACTTACCTCAAGAGTCATGTTCTCTGTGATGACTTCCACAGCCATCCCTAGTTCTCAGCTCATCCAATGCCTTTTAAAGTGGCTGTGCTGGTTTGAATCTATTATGCACCCCCAGAAAAGCCATGTTGCTAATCCAATCTTGTGGGGGCAGACCTATTGTTGGGTGGGACTTTTAGATTAGGTTGTTTCCATGGAGATGTGGTCCACCCAGTTCAAGGTCCACCCAGATTAAGGTGGGTCTTAATCCTTTATTGGAGTCCTTTAAGAGAGCTCATGGAAAGAGAGAGAGCTTAGAAAGAAAATGTCCAAGGAGAAGCCAGACAGACCTATAGGAGCTGATAGAGCCATTTTGAAACCAGCCCAGGAGAGAAGGGCCAGCAGTCAAATCTATGTGCCTTCCCATGTGGCAGAAGGATCCCGGATGCAATCAGCCTTTCATGAGTGAAGGAATCCTCTTGTTGATACCTTAATGTGGACATTTTCATGGCCTTAGAATTATCACTTGAAACTTAATAAATCCCCTTTGTAAAAGCCAGTCCAGGGTGGCTGCCGTGGCTCAGCAGGCAGAGCTCTGACCTGCCGTGCTGGAGGTCTGGAGTTCGATCCCTGGTGCCTCCTGCCCATATGCAA
>PVIY010042744.1:0-20767 GCA_004026745.1 Myrmecophaga tridactyla | reverse complement strand
CTTGTAACTTAATAAATTCCCCTTTTAAAAAGCCATTCAATTTCAGGTATATCACATTCTGGCAGCTTACAAACTAGAATGTTGCGTTCTCCTTTTCATTCAACTCAAGACACTTACCAATTTTCCCTTGCGATTTCTTCTTTGACCTATGGATTGTTTAAGTTTTGTGTATGTGAATTTTCTAGTTTTCCACCTGTTGTTTTTCCAGCTTCATTCCATTATGGTCAGAGAATTGCTTTGTATAATTTCAATCTTTTTAAATTTACTGAGACCTGTTTTGTGACCCAACATGTGGTCTATCCTGGAGAATGACTCGTGCATACCTGAGAAGAATGTATATCCTGCTGTTTGGGGGTGCAATGTTCTGCATATATCTCTGCTGTCTAGTTCACTTGTATTATTCAAGAACTCTGTTTCTGTATTGATCCGCTGTCTAGATGGTCTATCTACTGATGAGAGTGGTATGTTCAAGTTGACAACTATTATTGTAAAGATGTCTATTTCTTCCTTCAGTTTTGCCAGTGTTTACCTCATATATTTTGGGGCCCCTTAATTAGGTGCATAAATATTTATAATTGTTATTTCTTCATAGTGAATTGCTCCTTTATTACTATATAGTGTCCTTCTTTATCTCTTATAACGGTTTTGCACTTAAAGTCTATTTTGTCTGATATTGATATAGCTACTGCAACTCTTTTTTGGGTACTATTTGCATGGAATATCTTTGTCCAGCTTTTCACTTCCAACCTATTTGTGTCTTTGTGTCTAAGGTGAGTTTCTTGTAACCAGCATATAGTTTGATCATGCTTTTTTATCTATCCTGACAATCTCTGTCTTTTGACTGAGGGGTTTAATCTATTAACATTCAATGTTATTACTGTAAAGGCAATGCTGACTTCAGCCATTCTATCCTTTGGTTTTTATATTTCATATCCTTTTTCTCTCTTTTTACCCCGTTAGTTACCCTTACTGATAATCTTCATTTCTTCACACTACTCCAAGCCACTTTCTCCTGTCTTTTCCTGTCTGCCTGCAGGATTCCCTTTGGTATTTCTTATAGGGCAAAACTTTTATTGACAAACTCTCTCAATTTCTGTTTATCTGTGAATATTTTTAACTCTCCCTCATTTTTGAAAGACAATTTTGCCAGACAAATAATTTTTGGTTGACAGTTTTTCTCTTCTAGTACCTTAAATATATTATATCACTGCTTTCTCACCTCCATGATTTTTTATGACATCCATACTTAGTCTTATCAGGTATCCCTTTTATATGACAATTGGTTTTCCCTTGCTGCTTTCAGAATTGTTGGCATTTGATATTCTGATTAGCATGTGTTTGGAGTTGGTTTGTTAGGATTTATTCTATTTGGAGAATGTCATGTTTCTTTGTGTGTGTGTGTGTGTGTATGTGTATATATATATGTCTTTCATAAGAGCTGGGAATTTTTCAGCCATTTTTTCCTCAGATATTCTTCCTGCCCCTTTTCCCTTCTCTTCTCCTTCTGGGACACACATGGTATGTCTGCTCACTTAGTGCTGTCATTCAAATCCCTGAGACACATGCTTAATTTTTTCCATTTTTTTCTCTGTCTGTTCTTCCATATGTACATTTGAACTTCCTATCTTTTAGTTTACTTATTCTTTCTTCTGCCTGTTCAAATCTGCTGATGTATGCCTTTAATATATTTTTATTCTATTCTATTGTGACTTCCTCCCCCTTAATTTGTTTCTTTTTATACTTTCAAATTGTTTTTATGCTCACCCAGTGTCTTAACACCCTTTATCTCTTTAGCTATATTTTCCTTCATCTCCTAGAATTGATTTAGGAGATTTGTTTGAATTTCTTTGATTAGTTGTTCCAAATTCAGTGTTCCCTCTGAAGTTTTAATTTGCTCCCTTGACCAGATCATATCTTCCCATTTCTTAGTATGGCTTGTAATTTTTTGCTAATGTTTAAGCATCTGATTATCTTGTTGAGTTTAATCTGAAGGTCAGTTTCTTTCTCTTATCCAGGGCTTTATTGCTGATTGACTTTGTGTTAAGGCTTTTCTTTGATGCTTAGTTTAACTTATTCCATAACTTTATGTTTAATGGATCAGAGTTTTTCAGGTCTTCTTCATCTGATTCTTGCCCTGGATATGTGGTACAATTTTTAAGATTGTACTTTTTGTGCAATTGTTTCAGCTTCCAGGAATCTTGATCTCCTCTGCTTTGATTTCGACACTATCGTCTTTTATACCCCTTTCATTGTCTGAAGCTGCTTTGGCCTGGAGTGCAAATTCTGGGAGGAGGGTCACCCTGGAGAGGACTTTCCCAAGTCAATATTTCTTAGCCAAGACAGAGTCAGGGACCCATGAAAGGGTGCAGCCCAGCTGCAAAGTGCCCTGGGGAGAACATCAAGACAGGCACTAAAAGCCTTTTGGATGGCTCTCCAAATCTATGTTTTCCTGACCTTCCCAACAATGCAGGTCTTCAGCTAACTATCTTACAGGGCCTTGAGGAAGTACTGAAACTTTAAATCTCCATTGCCTCCACACCTGCCCATAGTGGGCTTGAAACAATGGCTGCCACCTCCTTTGTCCAGGGAAGGTTGAAATGGTGTCTCAGAGCCACTGATCAGTGACATGCCGTGCACACACCTGCTCTTGGGAAAGAGGATTTTTATGTCTCTTTCTGTCCCCAGTGAGCCAGCCAGGAACTAGACCCCAAGGTCACCTGTTGTGAGAGTGAGGGATGGGTGCTGGCAGCTGCTGCATGGAGAGAGCAACTCACTGTTCTTTACTGCAGTTTATCAACCTCTTCCACCACTCTTCCCTGATGCTGTGCAGTGTTCTGGCCTCCTGAACACCAGAACAGTTGTATCAGACAGTTTCTGCCTGTTTAATAGATGTCTTGGTGGAAGCACTGAGCCCTTGAGCTCCCTATTCCGCCATCTTCCTCTGAAGTCTCTCCTGCTTTGTATCTTGTACACTCAAACATGAAGTGCATGACACTTTGAAGCTGATGTAGCTTGGAATCTTGGCCCCTGTAGGAAAGACGCTGTGATAGATTCTGGTGTCAACTTGGCCAAGTGATTTTGTCCACTTGTCTAGTCAGTCAAGCACTGGCCTAACTGTTGCTGCAAGGATATTTTGTGGCTGGTTGATAAACTGAGAGGCTGATGTATTAAATGATCAGTCTGTTGATTGCATCTGTGGCTGATTACACCTATGATCAATTAAGGTATGTCTCCCACAATGAGATAATCCAATCCATTGAAGGCTTAAGGGAGAAGAGAGACTCTTTCACTGCTTCTTCAGCCAGTGAGCCTCTCCTGAAGAGTTTGTCCAGACCCTTCATTGGAGCTGCCAGCTTCACAGACTGCCCTATGGATTTTGGACTCTTCCATTCCCACAGTTGAGTGAGACACCTTTATAAACCTCATACTTATAGATCTCTCCTGTTGGTTCTGTTTCACTAAAGAACCCTGGCTAACACAGCTTGGTACTAAGAGTGGTTCTTGAGAAACAGAATCTTCCAAACAGTTTTTTTACAATTGGCTTTCTACTCCGACTAAACTCAGAGGCACTAATGACTCTGTTCCCAATAATCAAGATGGCACTGACATGGGGTGAGTTGGCAAAAGAGATACTCAAAATATCACCATTAGATTCTGCTAGTTGTACACTTATATGGGTGAGAGTGTTTTTGACACCTTTATGGAGTTTTGTGGAATTAAGGCATAATGATGTTGACTGGTCTTTTTTTAGATATGCTGGAAACAATGATGAGGGAAAGGGATCAGCTGAAGGCTTCAAATTTGCAACTTAAGTGCTGTATGAATGATGTAAAGGTTTCCATGTGTGCCCTTAAAGGAAATTTTATTTCCTGTGGTTGCCGACTTGAGATCTCCGAAAACCAGAAACAAAGCCTCAGTGTGTGAGTAGCAGATTTACAATGTAAACTAAAATCTCAACCTTGCAGTGTGTCTGCTGTTAAAGTAGCTTTGATGGGAAAAGAATGAGATCCTGAAATGTGGGATGATGATATATGGCTTGATAATGATGGTGATAGGGAGACGGGATCCCTAGAATCTGCTGAGCTTTTGCTAGATAGTCCTGTAATGGACTGCCCTAGGAAAGAGCTTCCCGACCTCCAGCCTGCCTTGAGCAAACAGTTTCCTGGCCTCCAGTCTCCCCAGAGGAGTCTGCAATCCAAACTCCACATAAAGAGATTAACCCTTCAGTGCCTGCTAAACCTATAACCACCTCCCTTGGGGAAATAGCCCTCAATCCTCCTTCTGGGGCGACTAATCCTGTTTCACCAGCTGAAGTTGCAATGGAATGCCCTGAGGTAATTGGCTTTAAAGACACTTCTCATTCTTTTCATAACCCATTCCCAGCACCCATCTTTTCTTCAAGACCTGTAACTAGACTAAAGTCCTTATAAGCTCTGAAAGGTAAGGTATACACCAAAAGAACTACATGAATTTTCCAATCTATATAGATTGAAATCAGGGGAATATGTGTGGCAATGGATAGTAAGGGTGTGGGATAATGGTGGGAAGAATATAAAGCTGGGTCAGGCTGAATTTACTGATATGGGCCCACTAAGCAGAGATTCTATATTTGATGTTGTAGCTTGAGGTTAGAAAGGACTTTAACTGTTTGGATGAATGGTTGGCTGAAACATGGATCAAAACGTGGCCGACATTACGTGAGGTTGAAATGCCAATTGCCTTAAGTATAATGTAAAGGAGAGAATCCAGAGGCTTAGAGAGATTGGAATGTTAGAGTGGATTAATCATGGAGACTAGCTCACACATCCCAGGAATGTCCAGAGGACACATCTTTCACCAGAACCTTGAGAAATAAAGGCATGAGATTAGCTCCATCATCTCTGAAGAGCTCTGTAGTCGTCCTTCTCTGTAGGTGAGATATTACTATGGGAACTGCTGTCAATGAGCTGGAATCCTTAAACAGAATGAGGATGACTGGATTCTGAGTTGGCAGAAGCCAGGTGGCGAGAGTTAATCACCATAGACGTGGCTATCACAGTGGGCAGCAGATTCAAAGCAGCAGTCAGAATAATTTGAATCACAGACACTTGTGGTATTGGCTAGTAGATCATGGGGTACCTAGAAGTAAAATAGATGGGGGGGTGCACAGGTGGTTCAGTGGTAGAATGCTCACCTTACATGCAGGAGATCTGGGTCAATTCCAGGACTATGCACACCTCCCAAAAAAAAAGAAAAATAGATGGGCAGTCTACTAAATTCTTGCTTGAGCTATATAAGCAAAAGAATTCTAGGTCAATAACAGAAGTCTAATTTGAATTACAAAAAGAGAGAGTCATGGCCCCTTAATCAATTCCCAGACTTGAGAGAGTTTACAGACCCAGAGGCCCTCGAATGAGGGGAGAGCCAGGTATCCTTGTTGGAGGACCCTTTTACACTGCCCAAAATTCAACTGTTAACCTTCCTTCCAGCCTTCCCCAAGGAGACCTATGGCCTTTTACCAGGGTGAATGTGCACTGGGAAAAAGGAAATGATCAAATACTTGGGGAATTATTGGACATTGGCTCAGAAGTGACACTAATTCCAGGAGACCCAAAACATTACCCTGGTCCACCAGTCAGAGCAAGGGTTACGGAGGCCAGGTGATCAACAGAGTGTTAGCTCAGGTCCGTCTCACAGTGGGTCCAGTGGATCCCTGGACCCATTCTGTGGTCATTTCCCCACTCCAGAATGCATAATTGGAATTGATAGACTCAGCAACTGGCAGAATCCCCACATTGGTTCTCTGACTCAAGGAGTGAGGGCTATTATGGTAGGAAAGGCCAAGTGGAAGTCACTAGAACTGCCCCTACATAGCAAAATAGTGACTCAGAAGCAATACTATATTCCTGGAGGGACTGCAAAGATTACTGCCACTTTTAAGGACTTGAAGGATGCAGGGCTGGTAATTCCCACCACGTCCCCATTCAACTCTCCTTCTTGGCCTGTGCAGAAAACAGATGGGTCTTGGAGGATGGCAGTGGATTATCAAAAACTTAACCAGTTGATGACTCCAATTGCACCTGTTATTCCGGATGTGGTATCATTGCTTGAGCAAATCAATACATCCCCTGGTACCTGGTATGTAGCTAGTGATCTGGCAAATGCTTTTCTCTCAATAGCTGTTAGTAAGGACCACCAGAAACAGTTTACATTCAGCTGGCAAGGCCAGTAGTATACTTTCACTGTCCTGCCTCAGGTATATATATCCACTCTCCAGCCCTATATCACAGTCTTGTCCGCAGGGAACTTGATCGTTTCTCCCTCTCGTGAGACATCATGCTGGTCTATTATGTTGATGATATCATGTTGATTTAACCTAGTGAGCAAGAAGTAGCAACTACTCTAGACTTATTGGTAAGGCATTTGTGAGTCAAGGGATGAGAGATAAATCCAACAAAAATACAGGGGCCTTCCACCTCAGTGAAATTTCTGAGTGTCCAGTGGTGTGGGGAATGTTAAGATATTCCTTCTAAGGTAAAGGATAAGCTATTGCATCTGGCCCCTTCTACAACCAAAAAGGTGTCACAATGCCTAGTTGGCCTCTTTGGATTTTAGAGACAACATATTCCGTTTTTGAGTGTGCTACTCTGGCCCATTTACCAAGTGACCAGAAAACTTCTAGTTTTGACTGGGGACCTGAACAAGAGGAGGCTCTGCAACAGGTCCAGGCTGCTGTGAAAGCTGCTCTGCCACTTGGACCATGTGATCCAACAGATCCAATGGTGCTGGAAGTGTCAGTGGTAAATAGGGATGCTGTCTGGAGACTTTGGCAGACCACTATAGGAAAGTCACAATGCAGACCCTTATGAGCAAAGCCTTACCATCCACTGCAGATAACTACTCTCCTGTTGAGAAACAACTTTTAGCCTGTTATTGAGCTTTAGTCAAAACTGAATGCTCAACCATGGGCTACCAAGTTACCATGAGACCTGAGTTGCCTATCATGAGCTGGGTATTGTCTGACCCACCAAGCCATAAGGTTTGGCATGCACAGCAGCACTCTATCATAAAATGGAAATGGTATAATTAAAGATAGGGTTTCAGCAGGAAATCCTGAAGGCACAAGTAAGTTACATGAGGAAGTGGCTCAAATGCCCATGGCCCTCACTTCTGCCACATTATCTTCTCTTTCCCAGATCACAGCTATGGCCTCTTGGGGAGTTCCTTACAGTCAGTTGACTGAGGAAGAGAAAACTCAGACCTGGCTCACAGATGGTTCTGTACAATAGGCAGGGACCACCCGGAAGTGGACAGCTGCAGCACTGCAACCCCACTCTAGGATGTCCTGAAAGGACAGTAATAGGGAAATTCCTCCCAGTGGATGGGACTTCAAGTAGTGCATTTGGTTGTTCATTTTTCTTGGAAGGAGAACTGGCCAGAGATGCATTTGTATATTGACTCATGGGCTGTTGCTAATGGTTTGGCTGTATGGTCAGGGACTTGGAAGGAGCATGATTGGGAAATTGGTGACAAAGAGGTCTGGAGAAGAGGTATGTGGATAGACCTTTCTGAGTGGGCAAAGAACATGAAGATATTTGTGTTCCATGTGAATGTTCCCCAGAGGGTGACTTAAGCAGAGGAAGACTTCAGCAATCAAGTGGATAAGATGATCTGTCCTGTGGATACAAGTCATCCTTTTCTTCAGCCACTCCTGTCATTGCCCAATGGGCTCATGAAAAAGTGGGCATGGTGGTAGAGATGGAGGTTATACATGGGCTCAGCAACACACCAAGGCTGACCTGGCTATAGTCACTGCTGAGTGCCCAACCTGCCAGCAGCAGAGATCCACACTCAGTCCCCGATATGGCACCATTCTTCAAGGTGATCAGCCTTCTACCTGGTGGCAGGTTGATTACAATGGACCACTTCCATCATGGAAGGGACAGCGGTTTATTCTAACTGGAATAGACACATACTCTGGATATGGGTTTGCTTTATCCACCATCATGGTATTCCACACAGCATTGCTTCTGATCAAGGAACTCACTTCATAGCAAATGAAGTGCAGGAATGGGCCCATGCTCATGGAATTCTCTGGTGTTACCATGTTCCACATCATTCAGAGGCATCTGGGTTGATAGAATGGTGAAGGGCCATTTGAAGACCCAGTTATGGAGCCAACTAGTTTGACAATGTCTCCAGAAGGCTGTGTATGCTCTAAATCAGCATTCATTCTATGATGCTGTTTCTCCCATAGCCAGGTGTGCCAGTTGGAAGCTATTGTGTACCCCAGTAAAGCCATGTCCTTTAATCCTCATTCAAAATTGCTGGGTGGAATCTTTTTTATTGTTTCCATGGAAGTATGATCCACCCAATTGTGAGTGGTAACTTTTGATTAGATGGTTTTCATGGAGCTGTGTCTCCAACCATTCATGGTGGGGCTGCTTACTGGAGCCCTTTAAGAGAGAACCATTTTGGAAAAAGCATTAGAGAGCCAGAACCATCAGAGCCCACACAGCCAGAGATCTTTGGAGATTGAAGAAGGAAAAATGCCCCCAGGGAAGCCTTATCAAATGAGGAGAGAAAGCTAGCAGATGTCACCATGTGCCCTCCCAGCTGAGAGATAAACTCTGAACTTCATTGGACCTTTCTTGGATTTAAGATATCTTTCTATGGATGCCTTAATTTGGACATTTTCATGACCTTAGACTAAACTTGCAACTTAAAAAATTCCCTTTTTAGAAGTTTTTCTGTTTCTGGTATATCACATTCCGACAGCTCTTACAAACTGAAAAACCAGGATTCACAGGTCCAGGAAACAAGGGGTGGAAATGGGAGCGGCACCACTCACTACCACCCCTAGTGATCCACTAGGAAAATTTTTGCTTCCTGTCCCTGAAACCTTTAGCTGTGCTGGTCTACAGGTCTTATTTCCAAAAGGAGGAGTGCTTCTACCAGGAGACACAACAATGATTCCATTGAATTGGAAATTAAAACTGCCACCTGGCCACTTTGGGCTTCTCATGCAACTGAACCAACATGCACAAAAGGGGATTATTGTATTGGCTGGGGTGATTGATCCTGACTCTGGGAAATAGGACTGCATGTACACAATGGAGGTAAAGATAAGTTTTCCTGGAATACAAGAGATTCCCTAGGGTGTCTCTTAGTACTACCATGCCCAGTGATTAAAGTCAATAGAAAATTGCAACAACCCAATCCAGGCGGGACTACCAATGGCCCAGAAACTTCAGGAATGAAGGTCTGGGTCACCCCACCTGGCAAAGAACCATGGCCAGTGGAAGTGCTTGCTGAGGGTAAAAGAACATGAAATGGGTCGTAGAAGAAGGTAGTGATAAATATGAACTAAGATCACATGACCAGTTACAGAAATAAGGACTGTGATTGTATGAATATTTTCTCCCTGTTTTGTTATGAGTATGTTTGCATTTGTACATAACCAAATATCTTGTTTTCCTCTTATCATATGACATAAGTTGTATCATTCATGTTATAGTATTTAAGTCTTGGGTATGAAGTTTAAGAGTGCATGTTACCTAAGGGCTTGCACCTTATTTTGGAGAGATGTCGTGCATTTCCAGTTGTACGCCGGACAGCTGAGTATTGTTAGGCAAAATATATGTCTGTTATTTTGTTTTACTTAGAAATTAAGCATGTTTCAAGGTGATGTGTATAGCTGCCAAGTTGAAAAGGGGTGGCCTGTGCTGGTTAGGTTCTGGTGTCAACCTGACCACATGATTATGCCCAGTTGTCTGGTCAGGGAAGCACTGGACTGACTGTTGATACAAGGATATTTCATGGCTGGTTGATAAATTGAAGACTGGTGTATTAAATCATCAGTCATTTGATTGCATCTGTGGCTGATTACATCCACCACCAACTAAGGCATACCTCCACAATGAGATAATCCAATCAGTTGAAGGCTTTTAAGGGAAAATAGAGACTCTTTCACTGCTTCTTCAGCCAGTGAGATTCTAATGTAGAGTTCATCCAGACCCTTCATCAGAGCTACCAGCTTCACACAGCCTGCCGTGCAGATTTTGGACTCTTTCCACTGTTGCATGAGACACCTTTATAAATCTCAAATTTACAGATCTCTCCTGTTGATTTGCTCTCTCTAGAGAACCCTGACTAACACAGGTGCACTCCTCTCCAAGTGCAAAAATATCAAGTTACTCTTCAGATTCCCACAAATTAGCATCTCCCTCCTAAGATCCCGTTTTCTTCTGCTTCCTTGCCATGCTTAAAGCACAGGAATCCCTGTGAGACCACATTTAACCTCATTCTCTTGGGAATACCAAATGGCCCTCCCCTCTCTTCAGCTACTTCCCTGAAAACTTTTCCCAGGATCTACTTTCTCTTTCCTTATATTTTTATTTTTCCCTTCTTAGCCTGGAAAAATCTTTTTCTAGTAGAAGCGTTTAGCTCACTCTCTCCTCCACTCCATCTCCCAAACATCCTTCTATACTCTCAATCCTCTCAGTTCCATTAAAGGTATCTTTGAGTGAAGAAACCTGAAATTTAGGAGAAATTTCTGCTTTCTGCCCTATTTCCTCCATTCACTGAGGCAATGAGCATGAGGCAATGAGCATGAGTTCAAGGCATAAGTGCTTGAACTGGGTAAAGGAAAAGTAGATTCCCACAGGGTCGTGGATCCCAGCTTCTATCTGGTGTTAAGAAGCCAGATCTTAACTAGGTGAATGAACCTTAAGGACGTATGTTGAATGAAATGGCAGAAACAAAAAGACAAATATTATCATGCCTCACTCATATGGACATAATGTACAAACTCAGTGAATTAAAGTGATACATGGGTTATCAGGTTGGGACCCAAGGTAAAGGGTTCTAGATTGTAAGCTCTTAACAGCAGTTAAGACATATATTCAGGAGTTTTAACTGCAATGTCAAAATTCTGAGATACTGAACGGTTTTTATATAACCTGGTCATTCCCAGAAACTTTGGGTATTTATGTGGCACTTGAGACAGAGACTTAGAGCTCTGAAGCTATGAAGGTCAGCATTACCCCATAAAGAAACTGTTTAAAAAATTGAAAAAGGGGATCTGACTTCAAGTAGAGCTATGAATGAAGCTGATCTGGATAGGACTAAGGTAAATCAGAATGCAGGGTAAAAGATGATATGGTCCATATTTTAAAACTTCAACTCCTGTGTGAGACCAAAGGGAAAGATATCTATTTGGTGCAAAATAATATTTTGTGTAGTGCATTACATAATTCAACTTGTATGGTGAGTGTATTTGAACACCCTAAGTATATGGAATCTTGAATAAGACATGAGATCTTGTTGGTTTGTACAAGTTAGTGTGATGCCCCAATACATCCCAGAGTAATTTGGGCAGTGAATAAAAAAGTATTTGCAAAATCCCCTTGGGAGATTGGGGAGAAAGGAGGAAATATTTAATTTCCTCACCTGGGGAATTCCTCATATCATCACAAGCAATGGGGACAACGAATTCAATAGGCTGAACCCTCAATCTTGGGGTTTGCCCCTATGAAATTTATTACTGCAAAGGAAAAGCTAAGCCTACTTATAATTATGCTTAAGAGTCACCCCCAGAGAATCTCTTTTGTTTCTCAGGTATGGTCTCTCCCTCTAAGCCAGCTCAACAGGTGACCTCACTGCCCTCCCCACTATGTGGGACATGACTCCCAGGGGTGTAAATCTCCCTGGCAATGTGGGACAGAAATCCCAGGATGAGTTGGGACCCCACATCATGGAATTGAGAAAGACTTCTTGACCAAAAGGGGGAAGAGAGAAATGAGACAAAATAAAGTCTCAATGGCTGAGAGATTTCAAACAGAGTCTAGAGTTTGTCCTGGAGGTTATTCTTATGCATTATATAGGTATCTCTTTTTAGTTTATGATGGATTGGAGAGGCTGGAGGGAAGACATGAAACTGTTGAGCTGTGTTGCAATAGACTTGATTCTTGAAGATGATTGTACAACAGGGCTGCTATCAGGAGAAGTTACCGGCAGCTGTCTAGCCTTGCTGGCTGCTGAGGGGTCTGACACCAGTCTGAGTCCATGCCTATCTTTCTCGCGGGAAACTCTTAGGAGACATTTGTCCTCGTTGCTCTGAAATGTCACAAGGGCATGCCTGGAAGAGGCCCTTTCAGTTCACTCTGCAGGATGCTCCGTGGCCCTTTCTCCTGCCCACCACTCCTCCTACTAATTCTCTGGTTACTTTCTCACCAATGTTTTCTCTCCTCTCTTTCTGGAATCCTCATTAGTCTAATGTTGGATCTCTTGGGTTAATCCTCACATCTCTCATCTTTATTTTCAGGTGTTCAAGAGAGGTGGGCTGGGGGAGGTGTTGCCTTTTTTATTTACATTAATTACCAGGAGAATCTAAATATTTCATTGTTTCACTGAGTTTCCAGAAAGTAGTATGAGCTACCGAACACACCAGTCCATATCCCCTTCTCTTAAGGAAAATATGCTGTAAGGAAAGACAGTGAAGAAGTCTACACCTACTTTGTCTGGTTAACTCAGGGTTGATGTAGATTTGTCTTGTCTCTCCAGATGGAGTGTGCGCTCTTCGAGAACAGGAATTTTGTTTCCACTTTGATTTTGCTTAAGATAGTTTTTACAAGATAGTATAAATACCTGCTGATTTATTGATTTAGGAAAAACACACAACTATTTATACATGAGCTTTTTATCTCATCCTTAAATTATTTGAATAATAAAGGCTTCGAAAATAGAGTTTAAAATATCAGAGAAGAAAGGAAATCAAGACCAAGGGACAAGAAAGAAGAAAATATGTGCCTAAGTCTTGAAAATAGCACTTTATTCTAAGCACCCCAGGAGCCTATGCAAAGGGGGGAAATTAGGAGTTTATAGTTCACATTACCAGGAAAGGAAAAATACTCTATTCCTTTGTGGAAAGAGTGTTTTATCTTTATTTATCAATTAAGTTGAGTCTCTTGGGGACAATGATATTTAAATGATGAGAGAAAGGCTGCTTAATGGTGAACTAAATGAGATAAAAGAGATGCTGTGAAGAAAGAACAGTGTGATAAGTTTTCATGAAAGTTAAAAAATATATATGTATTGCTTTATTTTAAAAGCAATTTTGAGACAGTAGGAAGGATTTTTATATGGTAGTTTAGTCATTTTATTCCCACTTAAGCTTATTACAGAAATTGGAGACTTCAAGACCAGATATATATTTAAGGATGAATAACACAGCCATTTAGTAAATTATTACTGCTATTAATCCAAGTCAATTGAATGTGTTCCTTAAAAGTCTGAGCTAACGCAAGTCAAATCTGAGGCATTAACAAAATTAAAAGGCAAATTTTGTCACTAGGTAAAATAAAATCAGCAATTTTCAAGGTTCAGAAATGAGTCACTCTCCAGGGATGAACCAGGACCCGCCATCATGGGATTGAGAAAGCCTTCTGGACCAAAAAGGGGAAGAGAGAAATGAGACAAAGTTTCAGTGGCTGAGAGATTTCAGAGTAAGAGATTATCGTGGAGGTTATTCTCATGCATTGTATAGACATCCCTTTTTTAGTTTATGGTGCATTGGAGTGGCTTGAGGGAAGTACCTGATGTTGAACTGTATTCCAGTATACTTGATTCTTAAAGATGATTGTATAATTATATGGATTTTACAAAGTGACTGTGTGATTGTGAAAACCTTGCACTGATGCTCCTTTTATTCAGGGCATGGACAGATGAGTAAAAAAAATAAGGAAAAATAAATAATAGGGGGAGGAGAAGGGGTAAAAAAAAATAGGGTAGATTAAAATACTAGTGATCAGTGAGAGAGAGGGATGTATGAGTTTTTTCTTTTTATTTTTTTTTCTGGAGTGATGCAAATGTTCTAAAAGTGATCATGGTGATGACTGCATAACTATGTGATGATATTGGGAGCCATTGATTGTATACTTTGGATGGACTGTATGTGAGAAAATATCTTAATAAAAATATTAAAAAAAAAAGAAGAAAGAAAGAAAGGAATGAGTTACTGACCTAGCATAAACCTAGTTCAAGAAGCAAATGACTTAAGGAATTAATGGTTGGACCAAAACTAGCCCATCAAGCCCTGACCTGCTGACTCCTAAGGATAATAAGGCTCCTCTGAAAATAAAAGGAAAGTCAATAATTGTGTTAAAAACTGATCTCCTCTGATCACCTGGTAAGAAAAAGACAACACCTGTTTACTAAAGGAAATGCATTCAGGGACACCTTTCACTTCAATGGCAAGAAAATGATAACAAATAATTAGATTGCATGCATGTGCATTTCAGAGAAAGCCCTTTTGAAAAGTAACGCAGTTAATCAGCCTTAATTGTGTTCGTAAGTGTTATCCCCACGCAGATTTGGACACTCACTGTTCCTAAGTCCTCCCATCTGCTCAGGGCCTCAGGACTGGTGGAATGCATTATTACTGCAAGGAATAAATGGCACCCTACGACCTGAAAGAGTTAACATAACTCTCCTCCCCCCAAATTTATTACCAGAAACACCTCTGAGATATTACGTGACCTTGGAAAGAAAAGAGCATGGTTTGCTCCCAAGGTTCTTACTCATGAAGCCCAGCAGAGACCCCCACCCCCGCCCCCTTCTTTCTAGGTCTAACCCCTCAATCCTATCTACCCTAAAAGCCATATTTTGTAAACCAAATTTTTAAAACGATAAGGCTGGTTTTTCTCATGAGGCAAAAAAAACCCTCCATGATTAATGCCTTAGCTAAAAGCCTAGAATGTAGAATGGGAAGATTATTTATGGTTCTTCTCTTTAGGAGCTAATTGAACCAGACGTTAGCCTAAAAGGTTGGAAATCCTACAGTGGGGTTGTTGTTTTTTTCAACAGACAAAAGTGGCTTCTGGAAAGCAGCATAAATAGTGTCTGAAGTAAGCCATAAGAGTAATAATTTTGCAGTAAGTGCTCAGTCAAGGGAGATGGACATGCTAAATGTTATTTAAAAATAGACAGCATGTTTTCTTGACACCCAGAGTGAAATGCTGACCTAACTGACAAATCTTGCTCCCAGGTCCATGTTTTAAGATGCAGGATGGTTGGAAGGACTCACCAGGCCACACTCCCATGCAGTCAGACCTTGTTCAGTAGCTCAAAACCTAATATGGATTGAATCGTCCATTTCTAGTAATGTTTTCCCCAAGCTATTAAATTTCTTTTCTCCTAAACTGTTCCTTCTCCTTAGGGAAGTTCTGTTTGAAGATCTGCTTTGCTAATTATCCAAGAGAGACAACTGAGCAGGAAACATGATTCCACTCCTTTTAATCCTTTTAATGTTTTAAAGTTTAATTGGACAGAGAAGGGATTTTAAAAAAACACAGCATTTCCAGCAAAAAAAATTTTTTTGCACTTTTGTTCCCTGTTTAAAAAACAAGAACACCAAAAGTTTCCTCTTCTTTAGTGATTTTTTTTTAAGATTAAATTTAATGAATTGGTGGCGGGAGTGGGAGGGTGGATAAAGAAATAGTCATTCAGAAATACAAGCCCGGAGGTCAAATGCTAAGATAAGCATATCGCCCCTTTCCAATAGCAGGGGTGCCCGTGCATCTGTCGCAAGGAGGCGGACGGTCGGTCACTGGTCACTTTGGGGGGAGGGCAGTGACTGAAACATTCCCACGCCCGGCGGGCGGGACCGACAGCTCCGCGCGGGTCCTGCTCCACGTGGGGAACCAGCGCCCAGGGGGCCGGCGTTGGGGTGTCCGGAGCAGACTTCCTAAGCGTGACCCAGGGCTGTGCGCGAGTGTGCACCCACGCGAAAGAGGGTCCGGGCGGCGGTGTTGGATTCTTCACCGCGGACTGTCTGGGCCTGGCGCAGATAGGGCGGCCCAGCCGCAGGGGCAGCGCTGATGCGCGCAGAGCGATCCGGGGTTGCGCAGTGAGGCCCACGGAGCGCGGGGTGGACAGCTCAGGGGAGCCGGCGAGGGGGAGCCGGACGCGGGTCACCCCGCAGCGAGCAGTTTCCTCTCCGACCCGGGGGCGCCAGCTGTCAGCGGGCGCTCTCGGTACAAGGCGCAGCCTGGGCCCGCCTTCGCTCTCCTCCCAGCGGGTCCCTCCCAAGGCCCGAACCAACTGGAGCCAGAGGGCAAGGTGGTAAACAGAGGCAGCGCACACCGGCCAGCGGCAGGACCCGGAAGGGGGCGGATGAATCTGCGGGGAAAAGCAGAAGGCATTGCACACTGAAGTGGATAAAGCCAACTGGTGGGCACGCAAGATTTCGTTGCAATTTACTCTGGGTTTCATCTGAAGATCTGAAATAATTCACAGTGAAATTGTTCAAAAGAAAGAGGCTTAGAGGATAATGTTACGTTAAAAAAAAAAAGAAAGAAAAGAAAAAGCATATGTCGTCATCGCTGCACGCATTCTGAAAGATGTCCTCCAATGTCCAACCATGTGGCTGAGCTGTGACCCCGCACTGATACACTTCAGATGGTGTGCAATTATATCTCAAAAAAAAAAAATTGCTTGACTAAAAAGAAGTAATTCAGTGAAAACATTGCCATTAGGTCAATCACTGTGGTTCATTAGCTTAAGTTAAAAACTAACCAACTTTCCCACACTCTGTATCATCTTGGTTGAAGGAAACAGAAGCTAAAGTTAATAAGAATAAACAATAGGAAAACAAATAACAGTTCAGTCACAGTTATCTCCTTGTTGTGGATGTGGGGGCGTTTTTATTTTTATTTCATTACTTTGATGATAGAAGTTTCTTACAGGGCTGGAGATGACCAGGAACACAACAGTGCCGGCCAGCCACAGGGAGCCCAGCCAGGTAAACAGGACCTCTGAGGAGAGGAGGAAGATTTGGGGAAGAGATTTGCAGTGTAGACGCCTTTGCCTATGATGGAAATGCTTCCAGGGATCGGAGGCTGTGCTGGTTTGAAGCTGTTATGTTCCCCAGGAAAGGACATGTTCTTTTAATCCATTTCTGTGGGTGCAGACCTGTTGTAGGTGGGACCTTTTGGTTAGGTTGTTTTCAAGGAGCTGAAACCCACCCAATTCAAAGTGGATTTTAATCCTTTTATTGGAGTCCTTTATGAGGTTAAAAGACAGGAAAAGCCCAAAGAACTCACAGAGATGCACCCGGAGAGGTTTGGAGAAAGCTTAGAGAAAAGGCCCCTGAAGGAGTTGAGAGAGAAAAGCCCCAGAGATGCTAAGAGGGGACCTACAGATGCTCAGAGAGGAGGCCACTGAGGCCAGAAGCTGAAAGCAATGAAACCGGGAGCAAAGGACCAGGAGATGCCAGGCACGTGTCTTGCTATCTGACAGAAGAACCCAGATGCCAGCAGCCTTCTTCAGAGAAGGTATCGTCCTATTGATGCCTCAACTGGGACATTTTCATGGCCTTAGAACTGTATATTTGTAAACTAATAAATCACCATCGTAAAAGCCAACCCATTTCTGGTAGATTGCATTGTGGCACTATAGCAAACCGAAACAGAGGGCAACGTTGGAAGATGAATGGGGAAAGGGTAATGCAGCACAAAATGGAATTTCAGCAATAGGAGAAGATGGGAAGGGCTGGCCTTCTGGGGGGACAACCAACACTCAGGGTTGGAAAGCTCTGAGGCGTGGGCGCTTTCTGCCTTCTCAGTGGAACTCCAGTCAAATGAATTTTCAACCCTGAGTGTCAGAAGCCTGACGTGAGCCATCAACAGTCATTGCTTGGGGCTCTTTACAGAATCTGGCTGAAAATCTTTTATGGAGCCTGCAAAAAATTTCTTTCCCAGGGAATGCCAGGACACTCAGCCTCCTTTGACGGGACCAGCACAAAGCTGAGATCAGTTCTGCCATGCCACATCCTAAGATTTTCTATATGACTTCTGCTATATTATACTTGGATCTTTGTTTTTATATTGCTCAGCAGATGTAAAATTTTAACTTCAATATAAAGTTTCCAGCATAAATTCCGAATGCCTTTGTAAGTTCTATGGCATGGTAAATAAAGTAAAAAACCAGCATCTACACATATGCTGTAAAAGTCTCGTATTGATTTTCATCAACTGACTAAGAATTATGTACCTAGCATGTGCAAACGTGTAATATTAGAGCTTTCCAACCCAGAAAATACTAAGCTTTTGCTCAAACTAACAATGATTGTATTCCTCTGAGGACAATGAATATGTAAAGTTTGAAGTTTTTATGTCCAACTATTCTTAAAGTTATTTGGGGGTAAAGAACGGTCACCAGGATTTTTTTTAAATCATTCTATACAAAAACAGCTGAACTGATTTACTCTAATATCCTCCAGCCATGAAATGGGGAGAAATCTGCCTCGCTTAAACCCGAACCGCATGGCAGAGTTTCAGAGAGACAATGAAAATACTTTGGTGTAGGAATACTTTCTCGGATTTGATCAACTGCAGTTTATTAAGGCTGCTGTCACTGGTAAGAACGTGAGTTCTCATGTACCCGCAACTGATTCAGAAAATAATTTTTTTCTGAAATTTGGATTACACCAGGTAAGAGAGGAAATGCAACTCAAATCTTATAATGATTGGATTTATGACATTTCCTTTTCCTACCAATCTATCTGTATATGCGTAAGTGAGTAAATTTGGAGAATGAATTTGAAAGACTTATTTCTAAAACTCAATGAAAATTCCAACTATTCTCTACATTTTAGAATTCAACTTTCATTCCTCACCAAAATCTTTATCCTGGCTTTGAGTAGTGTTCTCCCAAAATGCTCAAGCCTTTATAAAGGTTTTGTCGTGCGTGGTTCTGAAATCCAAAATTCTTCTTCATTCTAATCCACCAGCCTCTGGGACAATTGGCAGACTGCTCCTGGCTGTAGGGGAAATCTATGCACTGCTATAGATCAATAGTCAATATATCATTGAATGCTTTATGGGTTTTGGGAAAAAATTCAAATGACATCGTTGGATTATTTGCAAGTAAAATTGAAGGGGGGAAATCCGAGGAAAGCATTCACACATATTGAAGGAGTTTCGGTTCTGCTGTGAATAAATGATGCAACTGCATTAAGTTCTTTGATTATGGTAAGCAGACTATAGCTCTAACACTCAGTGGTAAGGAAAACCTGAAAAGGCCAGCAAGAATAAGAAATGAAATCTGGGACCATAAGATTTCATATTAGTATAGTGTGGTTAGAGTTATGTCAAGAGTCCCCTAAAAGTCACACCTCTTAATATCTCATTTCAAGCATCAAGACACATCTACCATCCTCGAATGATGAAATGTTAAGGCAAGAAGGGCCCAGTTTAAATTTTTTTACAATAAAGCCTAGTGAGCAAGGTGAGAAGAAGAGATTTGCCCCAAGTTTCACTGCTACTCAAACTCTCCGTCCTTCATGTGCTAATTCAAGCCTTACACCCACTCCGGCAGAACAGAGAGCAGTTATCTCCATCTCCAGGTTCTTTATGACAGAGAGCAGCAAGCACCTTATAAGGAGGCGCCTTTACCCTGCAATCATTCAGTGGGTGCAAAAGGAAGAAACAGGCAGCGGCAAACAGTAAGGAGCTGCGTCCAGCTGTAGCATGCAGGGATGGAGGGAGGCCGAGTGGGTGGGGAGAGGATGGGAAAAACATGCAGCTGGCAGGGAAGGCAGGATTTGGGATATCTAACGACCTTGTGCTAAATCACTTCTATTTTATTCCGGAGGCCAAGCTGCGGCTAGGGCTGCGTTTTCCAATGATAACTCCACCTGTGGTGAGCTGGAGGATGGGTGAGGAAGGAGGGAATTAAAACCCCGGAGTCCATTCCAAAGCTGTGGCAATGGTCCAGTCACTGCTTTTACTCTCTTTTTCGGCTAAGGGCATTTGGGATTTTGATTTTTCACCTCCAATACAAAGCGAAGATATCAAATGGTGACTACTGTGGCCAATTCCTCTTGACCAGTCATTGGCTTCTGTTGAAGCTTACACCACCTCCTCATCCTCATACAGATGGAACATTCCTTTCACTTTCCCTCAATATATCACATTTAATTTATTTTCTCTATCCTGGACCTTCTTAGACTGCAAAAGTGGACTTGTCTTTCTATGCAATAGTATACAAATGTGAACAAAGAGGATATGGGTTTGAGACTGAAGGTACAGGTCTGGAAAGCATTTCAGGGAAACATACAGAGCAAGGAGGAAAGAGGCTTAAAGTGTGAGCAAAGGAAATGGGAAACTAATAAAGAACACTTCAAAGCTAGAGGATAAAGACTGGGATTGTATAACTTAGTGAAACTTAGAATGGATAATGATGGTTTATTATACAAATATTAAAAAGTTCTTACATGAGCTAAAACAAATGAACATCACTATTAGAAGGTGTTAATAATAGGGTGGTGTGCTTGTTTTAAAGTGTTGTTTACTCCAAAAAAGTCATTTCCTCCATCAACAGACGAGTGGCTAAACAAACTGTGGTATATACATACGATGGAATATTATGCAGCTTTAACACAGAATAAACTTATGAAGTATGTAACAACATGGATGGACCTTGAGAACATTATGCTGAGTGAGACTAGCCAAAAACTCAAGGACAAATACTGTATGGTCTCACTGATATGAACTGACATTAGTGAATAAACTTGGAATATTTTGTTCGTAACAGAGACCATCAGGAGATAGAAATAGGGTAAGATATTGGGTAACTGGAGCTGAAGGGATACAGACTGTGCAACAGGACTGGATACAAAAACTCAGAAATGGACAGCACAATACTACCTAACTGTAATATAATTATGTTAAAACACTGAATGAAGCTGCATGTGAGAATGATAGAGGGAGGAGGGCTGGGGACATAT
>PVIY010042743.1:0-20769 GCA_004026745.1 Myrmecophaga tridactyla | reverse complement strand
TTCTTCAGAGGAAAGGCAGCTAACTTTCCACTGAGGCTCTTTCTTACGTGGAAGGCACAGGATGGTCTCTGCTGGTCTTCTCTTCAGGCCCTTGGGTTCCAACAACTTTCCCCGGGGTAACTTCTTTCTCCATCTCCAAAGGCCTGGGCTGAGCTGCTAGTGCTGAGATGAGGAATGCCAAGCTGCTTAAGCCGTGCTATGTTGCCGTTCTCTCATTTAAGCACCAGCCAATTAAGTCAAATGTCACTCATTGCAGCAGACACGCCTCCTAGCCGACTGCAGATGTAATTAGCAACAGATGAGGTTCACGTACCATTGGCTTATGTCCACAGCAACAAGACTAGGTGTGCTCACCTGGCCAAGTTGACAACTGAATCTAACTAACACAGAGACAGAAAAGGATGTGGAGGAAAGAGACATAACAAAGAAAGAAGCTCCTTGAGCACCTTTTAAGTGAAAACTCCCTTTGAAGAGAAAATATTTGACCCCAAAGGATTCTAGTTCCCTAATGGCTTTTTATTCTTTCTATCACTTTATGTGCTTCTACACACTATATGGCAAATATCTCCTTACACAAAGTGCATAAACTATGGGCTTTTTGCGGAGAGGGGATAGATCTTCTTCCTTTTTATATCCAGTGCTTAATACAAAATAGGCTCAATAATGAATGAATAAATTTATCTGTTGGCTTTCTTCTTAAGTAACATGGGTGCCCTGGAGCAACATGAATTCCATACATTGAATGGATAGCAGGTGCGATAAAAGAAAAAGGAGATGCAAGGAGAAGGGGGTGCATGGATGCCAAAGAAAAACTTTACCGACTTAATATTTTTGAAGAGAAGAAGCAGGATTGTCCCATCCTCAATGTTAAGCACGATTCTTTAAATTTTATTTGCATATCTATATATGCATTGGTATTAAATTTAACATTAAAAGAAATGTCAAAGGAAAACAATTTGCAAACACTATCTGTTTTTCTTTCCTCTCTTATAGCTCCTGTCCACATACTGACATCTTTTTACATAGCTATAATCACAACATCTACATAATTGTACATTTTGTTTTTCAAAATGGCATTTGAACAAGCCCTTACACTATCTCATATCCTTTATAATTATTATTATGATAGTTGCAGGATATTCCATCCAGTTAATGGATGGCAGTTTACTGATTTTACTTTCCCTGTTGTTGGACAGTTAGGTTGTTTTCACATCTTCTGCTATTAGCGATAATGCTACAATGAGCCTCATGCATAGGGATTTGTCCTCCTTTTGAATTATCTCCTCAGTCTAAATTACAATGAATGAGATTACTGAGTCAAAGAGTGTGAACATTTTTATGGTTCTCAATATATATCGCCACTTTCCTGTTTTATACCCACTCTCAGAAAGATATGTATACATAAATTTTATTGCACTCTCTGGCCTTAGTATTATCATTACATATTCCTTGCCAAGTTAATAGATATAAAATCATACCTCATTGTTTAATTTGAATTTTGTTATAACCTGAACATTTTCTCTGGTTTGCTTGCTATCTACATTTCTTCTGCTTATGCCTTTTGTCATTTAGGTATGGGAGCATTTATCATATTTATATGAATTAGAATTAACCCTATATTTTCATACATAATAATCCTTTTCTCTAATATTTGAGACAAATACTTTTCCTGCTGCTTTCATTTTCGTTGGGGTTGGTTTGTTCTTATACAGAAGTTATCTGTAGCACTTTCTCTTTATGAATTTTTTCAAAGATTTAAAGTTCAGATACTGTCATCTAAATAAACATAAAAATGCTCAATTCTACTTTGTGCAGTTTATTTGTATTAAATTATTTAAAGGATTTGCAATTTTCAGGTGTTAACTTTGAATTATCTTGATTTTTCTCTAAACTGCTATTCCAGTGACAGTGTCAGATTTTAAATATGAGAGGCTTAGGGAGCAATCTTGTTAAAGGGGAAGACTGGCTTCTGGTTGAAGCTGCAGTTCTACAGTAAGCATATTGTGTTTACTCAGACTGCATGTTATTTGGTGGTTTGGTCATGTTGGTGAGGATGATGGAGATTAAATGGAGAAAGGCTGAAGCTCCCCAAGCCAGGGCCTCAGTATAACTTTTGTGGGCCCTAGGCACTTTTGCCTTCATGGGCTCCTTCCCTCATAAAAAAATATTAAACACTGTATTTGACTGTCTTGATATAAAGATGAAGACATTCCAGGCTGGATTCCTTATTATATACTCCCTATTATTATAACCTTTTTTTTCTGATTTTAAAAGGTATTCAAATTAGGGTGCACAGGTGGTTCAGTGGTAGAATACTAGCCTTCCATGCAGGAGACCTGGGTTCAATTCCCAGACCATGCACCTAAAAAAAAAATGGTATTCAAATTAAACATTTTTGAGCATTCCTAAATTGTGTCTCCTGTGCCTAATGGATGTGTCAACCCTGGCCCAAGCCAAGCTTTAGCACTAATTGACTATCTATTTATCTACATCTATCTTTCTACCTAATTAGGCATACTTCTTGACATTTCATTCTTTTCCTCAGATATACATTTCTATCTTATGTTATAACCACAGTCTTTTAATAATTATTATTTTACAATATGTTATAATGGCTACTAGGGCCAATCTATACCCCAGAGTTCTTCTTTTCCAGACCTTTTGACCATATATTTTTCCAAGTGAACTTTAGAGTCCTTCTTTATTGTAGTAAAAACATTCTCTTGAATTTTCAGTGTAATTGTATGTCATCTCAAGGAGATATGACATCCTTATAAAGATACAATAGTTGGATATTCTGTACCAGAAACAGAAAGCCATTGTCATGCTGAGAGAGAGTTAAAAAAGGATGGAGACAGAGGCAGGAGACAAAGACTTGAAGTTAGTTATTATAATTACTTTCCATATGAGAAAGATAGAAGAAAACATGAGCATATTAAGGAGAGACATGGAAGATATAAAAAAGACCCTACAGAAATTCTAGATATAAAAAATATCCTGGATGGAATTACTAATAGATGAAATCCTGAAGAAGAAAATATTAGCAAACTTGAAGACACAGCAAGAGAAACTATCCAAAGAGAAGAATGACAGCAGACCTCTTGTTGGAAAATGCAAGCCATAAGACAGTGGAGTGACATCTTTAAAATATTGAAAAAAAGAGAAAATTCCTGGAATTCTATACACAGTGAAAATTCATCTGAAAAGACGAAGGTGAAATATATTTTTCAGACATGCAAAGGCTGAAAAAATACACTACAAGAAATGTTAATGTAATTCCTTTAGGCAAAAGGAACATGATATTAAGAAGTAAAGAACATCAGAGATAGTAAATATATGAATATATATTTTATAGATCACTTCAAAAGAAAACTGACAGTTTCATGCAAAAATAACAACAACATATTATGAAGTTTATGACATGCAAACAAGTAAAATATGTGACAAGAATAACACAAGGGTTAGGAGAGAAAAATTGGAAGTAATCCTCCTATACCCTATGTGAAATAGTATGCTATTATTGAAGGTAATTATTAAAAAGGTATGCTATAAACCCTAAAGCAACCACTAAAAATAAAGGGGAAGGAGTGGTGTGCCAGTTAGAAAGGATTATGTGCCCTAGAAAAGCCATGTTTTAATTCTGCTCTATCTTGTGGAAGCAGCTGTTTCTTCCTATTCAGTACTATAGGTAGGAAACTTGAATAGATTATCTCCATGAAGAAGTGATTCATCCAATTGTGGGTATTATCTTTTGATTAGATGACGTCCATGGAGTTGTGACTCCACATTCCAGGTGGGTTTTGATTAGTTTACTGAACTCTTTTAAAAGAAGAAACATTTTTGGAGAGAGTCCCTTTTAGAGTCAGGAGATGACAGAGCCATGAGAGATCCATGAGAACCAAGAGCCCATAAAGCCAGAGACCTTTGGAGATGAAGAAGGAAATCGCCCCTGAGAGAGCTTCATGAAACAAGAAGCCTGGAGAGAAAGCTAGCAGATGTTGCCATGTTCGCCATGTGCCTTTCCAGTTGAAAGACAAACTCTGAACTTCATTGGCCTTTCTTGAGTGAAGGTAACCTTTTGTTGGTGTCTTAATTTGGACATTTCTATACCGTTGCTTTAATTTGGACATTTTCACAGTCTTAGAATTATAAACTTGCAACTTAATAAATTCCCCTTTTTAAAAGACATTCCATTTCTGGTACATTGCATTCTGACAGCTAGCAAACTAGAACAGGTGGTATACCTAATAAGCCAACAAACTAGATAAAATGGAATCAGAAACAGATACAGTTTCTCTTGGGTAAAAACCTAGAAATGGAATGGCAGGGTCACATGGTAGGTGAGTGTTTAACTTTTTAGGAAACTGTCAACTCAAATTTTTTTCCAAAGTAGTTGTACCATATTATCTTTCCATCAGCATGGTGTATGATTACCTTTCCATCAGCAGGGTGTGAGTATTCCAATTGCTTCATATCCTCACCAACACTTGGTTTGGCATGGCATTTTTAATTTTAGTCATTCTAGTGGGTTTGTAGAGATGTCTCATAGGGATTTTGACTAGCATTTCCCTAGACTTGGAACAGCAGGAAGAGAAGTGGTTGGGTTTGGTGGAAGCCCTGAAAGTCTACATTCTAGCTAGCTTAAGTCCTGGACTCAGTCAGGCCTAGATAGGCATTCCACTTACCCACCTAACCTGATAAAACTCCTTGTGGACTAGTCACTCTGAATTGGGCAGGGGCCTTCTCCTTTTTGCAGTGATTTCAGGCACATAAGACCCCAAAATCCCCATCCATATCCTTGTTCCCAATACTCCTCAGTAAGTGCTTCATGGCCTCATGGCTTATGTGGCCAAGAGCAAAACTTTGCCTTAAATTGTGATGATGACGATAGAGGCATAATTAGCTGCAAGCCAGGCCGTGTGGGGATCTTGAGTTGGACTCCATCCCTATCCTCAGGCAGCTCTCCCTGATTTCAGTTTTGATCTGTTCTGAGATAAGTCTGATATCTGACCTTGGGCTCGGTCAAGATCAGAGACAGTGTAGGCCTAGAGGTCAGGAAGTCAGGGTTTTCAGTAAATTTATCATCAAATATCTACTGAGGCTTTATTTCATGTCAATTAAATCAATAAAAAACTGTTCCTTTCTTCTAAAATATCCTTTCCAATGAAGAGAATAATTAAATGCTTAATTCAAATGTAATACTATGCTCACTTCAGCAGCACATATACTAAAATGTAGTACCTGCTCTAACATGAATTCAAACAGTGTATTTGCCTGGATCTCTGTGATCTTGGATAAATAATGCCCTACCTGGACCACAATTCCCCTGCTATGAAAAGAAAAGAGCTGCAGGAGCCCTTCTTTAGGAGTATTCTGGAAAATCTTTAATTACCAGTTCTCTGGAAAAACATGTCCGTAAATTTATCATGAATTTTACTGATATAAAGGATGTGTAGCCTAAAATTTATGAGTAATAAAATATGCTGTCCTTTTTATGTAAATTCCATATAGTCAACTGATCGTCCCAGAATACTTTCATGATTTTTGCTGCACTATTGTGTCTGTAGTCAACCTATGCTTGCAAGTGATAAATAGATATAGTCTCAATGTGAGTGACAGTCAATATTTTTCATTGACATAAATATTCAAAAGTAAAACAATAAAGACATATGTTGGAAATGCACTCATTCATCAGTGATGTGAATGACTTCATGGCTGACTTAAATAATAGTATTAGAATGCTGAAAGAATATTTCCTACATTTTATGCTACACACAATGTACCAGACAGGACACACTTTTAAGTTTAATCTTCATTATTAACATTTTCTCCATCATTGCTTAAGTCTAGACAGTCAGCAAAACAGTAATTCGTGCACTGATTTATAGCATTTGTTGATTTCAGTGATATAAATACTCTTACTGTGGTCAAGTTCAAGCTACCAAAGTGACATCACTGGAAAGAAATGTGCAGGAGCACATTATTATGTAGTATATCCATTATATAGATACAGTAGATGTAATTAACCTCAAAAGCATAGATAATAATAAAATGTGGTAAGATAAGTAGAAAGTGATGAATTTTAAGTTTTATCTTTTTAGTAAAATGCATTTAATTTTTAGTTTATATAATTTAATTTTAATAATGACTCAATGTTGTTTAATAATTGTTCTAGTTTGCTAGCTGCCAGAATGCAATATAACAGAAGTGGAATGGCTTTTAAAAAGGGGAATTTAATAAGCTGCAAATTGACAGTTTTTAGGCCGTGGAAATGTCCCAATTAAAGCAAGTCTATAGAAATGTCCAACCTAAGGCATCCAGGGAAAGATGCCTTGATTCAGGAAGGCCGATGAAGTTCAGGGTTTCTCTCTCTTGGCTGGAAGGGCACATGGGAAAGTCTGCTAGCTTTCTCTTCCAGCTTCTTGTTTCATGAAGCTCCCTAGGATGCATTTTCCTTCATCTCCAAAAATTGCTGGCTGGTGGACTCTGCTTCATGGTTCTGCAGCGTTCTGAAGCTTTCTTTCTCCAAATTGCTTCCTCTTTTAAAGGATTACAGTAAACTAATCAAGACCGACCTGGAATGGGTGGAGACATGTCTCTCCCTAATCGAGTTTAATACCACACTTGATTGAGTCACATATCCATGGATATAATCTAATTAAACTTTCCAGCATACAGTACTGAATAGGGATTAGAAGAAATGGCTGCCTTTACAAAATGGGATTAGGATTAAAACATGGCCTTTCTAGGGTACATACATCTTCTCAAACCAGAACAATAATCAACTCAAATATTTCTACAGAAGGGTCTGTAGAGGCTTGAGGACTCTTACACCTTCCCAAGAAAATGAGGGAATCACTGAAGATCAACCCCTTAAGTATCAGAGAAAGTCAGAGCCCATTCCGGTCCACAACTAAGGTTCCTATATAATTCCAGGTTTGGAATAATCTCCTGAAAGTTCCCCAAGGAAAGAAATCTTGCAATTCTTCTAAACACTGTCCTTTCTTTGTCTAATCTCAGTCTTTTCAGCTTCAGAGAAGGCTCTGGTGTCTCTTGGTGGGTCTTTTGAAACCCTGTGATGGTTCCTTGTTTTAGTACATCTCTAAGATTAGCGCAGCATCATTCTTTTCATCAATACCTGCACAGAAAAAGTCATTCAGATGAGAGGCATGTCCAGCCTCTTCAGTCCCACTTTCCTGGGGAAATATGAGCAAAGACTGAATGTTTTGAGCCAGGATGGAGCCACCTGTTACCCAAGTCAAAGTCTGTTACCAAAGGCGACATGATCTCAGCAATCTCGGTTCTTAATGCCTTATTGAGTTAATGACTTAGCAGCAAGTGCCAGGCTCTTTGCTTGGCTAGGGTGGAAGGGGATCATTGTGCCCAGATTCCACTTAAAGGGATTCTCAGGAGTTTGCTCTGGCAAGCATGCCAGCATCTCCCTGAAAGGAGGCTTCTCATTCTGACCCCAGAAGTGACTTTTGAGAGCTTGGAACTTCATATTCCCTCTCTAGGGACATAATCTGCCTACTAATTTGGCCCTCTAAGATGCTTCTTGATCTTGATTCTTCTCTAGACTTTCATCCCTGAGATTGGTCTGAGATCCCTTTGGTTGTCCCCTGACACTTTTCTGTCCTTGACCTCTTCCCAGGCTCAGTGCACAATTTCTTAAGATCTCCTCACTGTACAGTCTCAAAGAGGTACACAACTCTTTAATAGTCTATATAAAGGCTCTGTGTATTATTCTCATGTAAAATGCAGTTATTAACCTCTAAGTGCTGGGTGCTGTGCAAGGCACACTACAGAAACTAAAAAGAAAGAAATAGATAAATGACTCCTGCATTTAAGATATTTAGAGTACATGAGGGGAGACAGAGATGTTAGCCAACTAGAACATCATACATTCAGAGCTATGATCAAAGTATTGCTTTAAGTTGCATGGACAGACTGTTAATAGAAATCTGGACTTTAAATACACTGCTGGTGAGGATTTGAAAGCGAGGAACATGCTATCAGAAATTAGAGGAAGGGAAATCCTTGTTATGTAGTGGCAGGAAGCTTAGCAAAATTATCTCCTGCAATTGTATGGGAAGCAGATTGTAAGCCATGAACTTTTAGCTAAGGAGATTTTCAAGCAAAGTGTTGAAGGTGCCACCTGTTTTTTTATTACTGTTTATAGTAAAATGTGAGGCAATATAGATAAATTGAGAGAAGAACTGTTGAACAAAAAGGAACCAGGTCATAATGATTTTGAAAATTCTTGCCTCCCATATGGCAAAAGATGCCAAAATTGAGAGATTCACTGCCAAGAAAGCATGTGCTAGAGAGAAGGCTGAGGATGTAAACTATACAATATTTTTATAAAATCTCAGAAAGATCGAAAGATGAGTGTATTCCATCACCATAAGGGTCCTTTCAAGAAATTTTGGGCATATTTCACACAGACCCTCTAAGAAACCAAAGCTAAGGCTAGAGAAGGGATCATCTTGAAAAGATTTGAGGGTGTGGCTTTTGTTTAATGGAGAAAATCTTTGAAATTTATGGAAAACTGAAAAGGGTCTTGAAAAAATAATTTCAGCAGAAACACTGCTGGATTGGACTAAAAGAGGCAGAGAGAGTGCAAAATGGAGAAGAGGATATTAGACCCTAAATTTCTACTAGTTGGAAGCAGGCTGATTAGACCACATAGCTGCAAACATGTGCTACTTTCATGAAAAAGGAAGGATGACTCAGATGGCAGAACTGACAGCCAGGGGGAAATATTATCAGGCCTTGAAACCTAATCAAGGATGTTTTCCCAACTATATTTTAGAACTGCTGTGGATCGGTTACTCCTTTTTACCTACCATTACCTTTCTCTTTGAAACCAGAGTGTCTATAGCTGTTATCCTATGTCTTCCCCAACACTGTATGTTGGGTGTGTTGTGGAAGATAACATATCACTTTATTTTCACAGGTCCATGGATGGAGAGGCACTGTGTCCCAGGAGCTGTACTTAATAGATACATCCAGAAGCCTCATCTGCACATGGAACTGATTTAAATGATGATATTTTGGACTTTGAGCTGATGCTGTCATCATGGAATGAGACTCTTAGGAAACTTGGGAGGGGGTGAGTGTATTTTGCCTATGGATAGGATGTGATTCGTTGGGGGCCAGTAGGTCGACTCTGCTAGGATGAATTATAGGGTGACTCGCAAGATTCCCAACCCCCAATGTATCCTCATTGTATAATCCTCTCCATTTGACATGGGCTGGACCTGTGAAAATGACGGGTGTCGTTCCCATGATTGGTTCACCATAGATGATTTTGCATATGTAATTAAGGTTCCAAAGCTAACAAGATTAAACTAGGTGAGTCTGACTTAATCAGGTGAAAACCCTTAAAGGAGAAACTGGGCCTTTTTGAAGAGAAATATTCCCCTGCTGGCCTTGAAAAAGAAGCTACCATGTATTCCATAGCTTCAAGGAAATAAATTCTGCTAACAATCACATGAGTTTGGAGCAGGACAGAGCCTCATATGAGACCCCAGCCCCATTTTAGGCTTGGATTGCAGCCTCGTGAGGCCCTGAGCAGAGGGCCCAGACAAATAGTACCTAGGCTCCTGCCCATGGAGAATGAGATGATAAATGTGTGCTGTTTTAAACCACTAAGGTTGTGGTAAATTGCTACACAGCAATGGATAACCAATATAGATGGATCTAAGACAATGCCTGTGGGAAATTGAGAAAAGGGAGAAAGATTCATGGAATGAAGACAAGATGACATGGCTTCCAACTGAATGAAGACAGAGTATGAGGGAGGGTGTAGTGGGCTGTAATGTGGCCACTGAAGCTTCAGCTGGAACCAAGATCTGAAAGATGGGTAAGACTTAGCTGGGAATCAATGAGATAAGAGGACACCAGTCCAGGGAAACAGGATGTGGAAAGACCTTCTGGCAGGAAAAATATGCTGAATTTGACAAATTGAAATAATGTCAGTGTAAGTGGAACTTGGGCTGTGAAGAGAAATGAGGCTGGAGCAATGGTCAGGTACCATACCATATGTAGCCTCGTGGACTATATTAAGAGTCTTGCATAGTACTGGGCATGTTGTTGGCTACCTTTACGAAGGCAAGAAACCAATCCTACAAATTTCCTAAATTTACAAGATGAGCCAAGCTCTCCAGGAAGTCTTCAAAGTGCTTCTCTTTATGGAAGCAATTAATCTTAGCACTGTCCTGGCAAGCTTGAATAGGAGAGGTGAGGCCTAGATTTATAATGCTTGGCTCAGGGCCTACCAGAGGCAAGGACAAAATATTGTTAGCTGTACCATCACTTACATACAGCAGTGAAATGTCCAGAAAAGTTTAATCAAGAACAGTGAAATCTGAAGATCCATGTAATTGAAGAGCCTTGTTCCTCATCCCTAGATACATTATTGAGAGTGAGTAGATAATGGTCTAGGGTGTATTCAGCTAATGCAATGGCTCATACAAAACCACGTCCATCTAGTGACTTCATAGAAAATAAAAATGTGATCTACTTTAGCTCCTCAAGAGTTAATACCTGTGTCAATTTGAAAGGATTTATGTAGCCTAGAAAACCATATTTTAATCCCAATCAGTCTTGTGGGAGTAGCTGTTTCTTTAAACCCTATTCAGTACTGTATGGTGGGAACTTGATTAGATTATCTCCACAGGCATTGATTCTGCCCATTCCAGGTGGGTCTTGATTAGTTTACTGGAATCCTTCAGAAGAAGAAACATTTTGGGAGAGTCTCTTTAGAATGACAAGAACCAGGAGAACCCCCACAACTGGAGACCTTTGTAGATGAAGAAGGAAAATGCCCTTGGGGGAGCTTCATGAAACAAGACACCTGGAGAGAAAGCTAGCAGACATTGCCATGTTCACCATGTGCCTTTCCAGTTGAGAGAGAAACCCTGAATTTCATTGGCCTTTCTTGAGTGAAGGTAACCTCTCGTGGGTGCCTTAATTTGGACATTTTTATAGACTTGCTTTAATTGGGACATTTTCACAGCCTTACAACTGTACACTTGTAGCTTATTGAATTCCCTTTTTAAAAACCCATTCTGTTTTTGGTATATTGTATTCTGGCAGCTAGCCAACTAGAACAATATCCAATCCTTGCTTCAGAAGGCTGATCTTAGTCACAGTCAATCCTCCCTGGAGAGTCTACCCAATTGTGAATCTCCTGAGGAAGCAGTAGAGCAGAGAGAGTGAATTCTGATCATATTGGAATGTTCTAAGAGTAAAAGTGATCCTAAGATAGAAAGAGCCACCTCAGGAGACAGGAACCTCAAAATTTAAAAAATAACTAAAAGACCCATTGGGGGATGGTTGAGAGGACGCTTAAGCATGGATTTTTGTCTACACAACATTAAGGGGTTCTTCCAGCCCTGAGAGTTTTAGAGGTGAAAAGGAGGATGTGAAACAGTAGCTAGAAAGTGGGGAGAGAAAAGACATCAGGGAGGGCAAGTGGGTCCTTTAAAAAGCACTCAGTAATGAGGAAAAATAGTTCTTGATTCCGTTCAGAGTGGAAACAGTTTATGCCATTATACCTGACTTAGAAATTAGGAGAAAGAAGTCTGACAATGCATCCTTTCTGGGAATGGCGGCCTTCAATTTGAACTCAGGTCTGTACCTCCAGCCAACTCCAATGGATGTGCTTTCCAGGTATTGTGGGTTGAGCTAGTGTTAGCTTTGTCACATAGAGTATTGATAGTATATTGCCATGTAACAGATTGCCTCAAAATGTATCAGCTTATAGAGCACTTCAGCAGAGTGATGTCACAGGGAATGATGGAGTAATAAGTTTCAGAAGTTGGTCCCTCCACTAAAATGAACCTTAATCTGGAAATAATTATCAGAATCAACTATTTCAGAACTCTGGAAACTTATCAGAAACTTAAAGCAACCAGGTCAAGTGCTTGATAAAGGGAGAGACTAACAAACTTTGGTAAGAGAGTGACCTGCATGAGCCAGCTACCATCTCCCATTCCTCAGCCCTGCTATGGCTGTGGGGATGGTGGCCCATGTTCCTAGAACAGCTGGCTGGTACCAGAGTGTGCGGTAAGGACCTTGTCCTCCAAAAGTTTGGGGTTGTATGTTTTGGTCAGTGTGGAGTTTCCCTGAAGGATGGGTGCAGATGCTTGCCTCTGTTTTTGGCCCCATCAGGCTGTGACAGCTTCTCTGGCAAAATCCAACAGAAGATTTAAAGAGACATACAAATTTTTTTCTAAATCCATACATTTAAGGATATCTCTGTCAAGTTACAGGCTGACCACAGGGATAATGGAACAGAAGTTAGTGACCACACTCAACAAGGAATAAAATTTTTGCAAAAGCAGTTTGTAAAAGTCACTATGCATATGGACAGCTGTAGCTCTCAACAGGCAACAAAAGCAATCCCTGAGGAAAGGGAGAATTTTATTTCCAGAATTGCCACATTATAATTCTCAAAATGTACAGCTCACAATGAAAAAATCACAAAGCATACAAAGAAATAGGAAAATATGGGTCATTCAAAAGAAAAAAAGAATTTGACAGAAACTACCCCTGAGGAATCCCAGACATTGGAATTAATAATCAAATATGTTAAATTAACTAATTAAATATACTCAATGAGCTAAAAGAAACCATGGACAAAGACTAAAGAAAATCAGGAGAATGATGTATGAACAAATGTCAAAAAGGAGATGGAAATGATAAAATGGAACCAAATAGAAATTCTAGAGTAAATATATAAATAAATATAAAAGCCAGTGTTCTTGTATTTTTGGATTGTAAAATTTCTTTTTTCTTATATGATTTACAATACAAATGCTTTTTTTTGTAAATATGTTTTTACAATAAAAAACAATTTTTATTAAACTATGTTTATATATCCACAGTGTGTAAAAATGTCTGACAAATACAGTACAAAGGAGGAGAGACAGAGATGTGTAAGAGCAGAATGTATACAATTGAAACTATGTTCATAATATTTAAATTAAACTGTTATAAGCTTAAGATGTTAGTTGTAATCTCTAAGGTAATCACTAAGAAAATAAAAACAATATGCAGAGGAGGAAAGAAGGGGGTCAAAATGGTAAACTGCAAAAGTCAACTGAATATAAGAAAGAGGCAGTAATGGCGGAATTGGGAAGCAAAAACATATAAGGCATACAGAAAACAAATGACTAAATGGTAGAAGTGAGTCCTTCCTCAGTGGTAATTACTTTAAATCTAAATGGTTTAATTGTCCAGTTAAGAGACAGAGGTTGGCAGGTTGGATTTAAAAAAACATTATCCTTACATATGATATCTACAAGGGTCACTTTAGATACAAAGACACAAAAGGTTGAAAGTCAAAAGGATGAGAAAAATTATTCCTTGAAAATAGTAACCAAAAGGGAGGTGGGATGCTTATATTATTATCAAACAAAATTGATTTTAAGTAAAAAAATGTTTACACGTGACAAAGAATGACATTCTATATTGACAAAAGCTTCAATCCATCAAAAAGATATAGAACTGCTGGGGGAACATCAGGAACCCCAGCAGTCTGGACCAGGTGTAACAGCTGAGACCCCACATAGAACTATAAGTCCCCCAAGCCATGGAGGTTAACACCCCTCCCCTCCAGGCATGGCAGGTTGGTTCCCTTAGGGGAAAGGAAAGAGACTTTACTAGCAGCAAGGGCTTAGCTCAACCAAGCTCCAACTGCAGAATTAATTAACAAATTCTGACTATTGAAAATAGGCCCCCAACACAGATAAACTTGGAATAAGCACTAAAGTTACTAGGAGTTTTTGCCCTGGAAGAAAAGGGGTGGGGCTGACAGAAAAAAAAGAGGCTTTTTGAGTTGGACAGCATAAAATATCGGAAAAGGGCTGAACCCCAAGAAAAAGGGACACACAGAGCCTGGAGATACATAGAGTCATGAACCAACTTAACCCCTTGATTGACAAACCTGAGGAGTGGGTGTCTGGCTTTGAAAATGGCTGTTCTTTTACTTTTTTTTTTGCTACTTAACAGTTCATTAGATAGAACTGAAAACCCTCTCAGGCTCCAGCACTTCCCTGGGCAAGGGCAGAATTAAACTTGTCTTAGAGACAAAGTAACTAGCCAGGTGTAAGGAGTTAATTCCCTAAAGGGTGTATCTTCCCCAAGAAAAAAATGGGGCCCAGCTCAAGTGGAATCCAACCTTCAAGGAATTCAGGCCCCAGGGACTGGAAAACTTCACCTCTGTCTCAACCACTCCCAGCAGGAAGAGTCTGCTGAAGTTAAAGGCACCACATCACTTTACACTGATAGGAAGCTGCAGGCAAACAAGTGCCACATGCTGGGCAGGATAGGAAAAGCACAGAGACTAGAGGTTTCTTAGGGAAGTCTGTCAAACTGCTGGGTCTTGCCCTCAGGGAAAACCAATGCTGGCCATACTTTCCTCCTGAGATGTGAGGCTGTCTGATCAGGAAAATTCTGACTGGGGTCTATAATATCTGAGGAGATCCTCCTAAAAAGAAAAGGCCCTGTATAGGCAGAGCAAGGAACAGAAAAGCAAGAACTGAAAAATTCTGATCAGCTAAACAAAATGTATGCTAGAGGTCTAGAATAAGTTGAACTGAATGCCAAAGAACAGATAGAGAACAAAGCCATCCAGCAAGAAAATCCAAGGTAGAAGAGTGAAAATAACCTCCAGAATAAACTAAGTAAATTCTTAGCCACCAGCAAAAAATAATTAATCATACTGGGAAAATCAAAGATATGGCCCAGCCAAAGGAACAAACCAACACTTCAAATGAGATACAGAAATTAAAACAACTAATTCAGAATGTTTGAACAGACATGGAGAATCCTCAAATGTCTAATCAATGAGTTGAGGGAGAATATAAAGAAGACATTGGACCAACAAAAAGAAGAACTCAAAAGTTTGAAAAAATAAACCACAGAACTTATGGGAATAAAAGGCACAATAAAAGAGACAAAACAAACAAACAAACAAAAATCTACAACAATAGATTTGAAGAGGCAGAAGAAAGGACTAGTGAACTAGAGGACTGGACATCTGAAATCCAACGTACAAAATAAAATATTTGAAAAGAATGGAAAAATATGAGCAGGGTTTCAGGAAATTGAATGACAACATGAAGCTCATGAATATACAGGTTGTGGGTGTCCCAGAAGGAGAAGTGAAGGTAAAAGGAGGAGAAAGACTAATGGAGGAAATAATCACTGACAATTTCCTATCTCTTGTGAAAGACATAAACTTACAGATCCAGAAGTGCAGCATACCCCAAACAGAATAGATTCAAATAGACATACTCCAAGACACTTACTAATTAGACTGTCAGATGTCAAACAGAAAGAGAGATTTTTGAAGGCAGGAAGAGAAAAGCAATCCATCACATAAAAGGGAAGCTGAATAAGACTATGTGTGGATTTCTTAGCAGAAACTATGGAGGTGAGAAGGCAGTGGTATGATACTTTTAAGATTTAAAAAAGAAAAACTGCCAACCGAGAATTCTGTATCCAGCAAAACTGTCCTTCAAAAATGAGGGGGAGGCAAGCCTTGGTGGTTCAGCAGGCAGAGTTCTCACCTTCCATGCCAGAGACCCAGGTTCAATTCCCAGTGTCTGCTCATGCAAAGAAAAAAAAAATGAAGGGGGATTAAAATATTTTCAACAATCAATCACAGAGAATTTGTGACTAAGACATCAGCTCTGCAAGAAATACTAAACGGAGCACTACAGATAGATAGGAAAAGGCAGGGGAGAGAGAGGTATGGAGAACAGTGTAGAAATGAAGACTATAAGTAAAGGTAAAATGAGAAAAAAATTAAATATAACATATGTGCTGGTTTGAAAGGATATATGTATCCTAGAAAAGCCATGTTTTAATCCTAATCCCATTTTGTAAAGGCAGCCATTTCTTCTAATCCCTATTCAGTATTGTATGTTTGAAACTGTAATTAGATCATCCCCCTGGAAATGTGATTTAATCAAGAGTGGTTGTTAAGTTGGATTAGGTGGAGGCATGTCTCTACCCATTTGGGTGGGTCTTGATTAGTTTACTGGAATCCTATATAAGAGGAAACATTTTGGAGAATGTGAGAGATTTCTGAGAGAGCAGAACGACATAGCCACAAGAAGCAGAGAGTCTACTAGCCAGCGACCTTTGGAAATGAAGAAGAAAAATGCCTCCCAGGGAGCTTCATGAAACGGAGCTAGGAGAGAAAGCTAGCAGATGACGCCGTGTTCACCATGTGCCCTTCCAGCCGAGAGAGAAACCCTGACTGTGTTCACCATGTGCCTTCTCACTTGAGAGAAAAATCCTGAACTTCATCGGCCTTCTTGAACCAAGGTATCTTTCTTTGGATGCTTTTGATCGGACATTTCTATAGACTTGTTTTAACTGGGACATTTTCTCAGCCTTTGAACTGTAAACCAGCAATTTATTAAATTCCCCTTTTTAAAAGCCATTCCATTTCTGGTATATTGCATTCTGGCAGCTAGCAAACTAGAACAACATATAAAATCCAAAAGACAAAATGGTAGAAGAAAATACTGCCTTTCCATATGACTTTTATTCTTTTTTTTTTTTTTTTGCAAGGGTAGGCACCGGGAATTGAATCAGTAATAACATTTTAATGTTAATGGATTAACCTCCTCAATCAACACCACTGTGTTCTTCAACATCGCTGTTGTCAGTGAGCCTTTGGGCCGCATCTCCTTCAAGCTATTTGCAGACGAAGTTCCAAAGACAGCAGAAACATTTCGTGCTCTGTACACTAGGGAGAAAGGATTTGGTTGTGAGGGTTCCTGCTTTCAGAATTATTCCTGGGTTTATGTGCCAGGGTAGTGACTTCACATGCCATAACAGCACTGGTGGCAAGTCCACCTATGGAGAGATGTTTGATGTTGACAACTACATCCGGAAGCATATAGGTCCTGGCATTGTGTCCATGGCCAATGCTGGACCCAGCACAAACAGCAACCAGTTTTTTTATCTGCACTGCTAAGACTGAGTGGTTGGATGGCAAACATGTGGTCTTTGGCAAGGTGAAAGAGGGTATGAATATTGTGGAAGCCATGGAGTGCTTTGGATCCAGGAATGGAAAGAACAGCAAGAAGATCACTACTGCTGACTGTGGACAAATCAAATAAATTTGTGTTTTGTCTTCGCCATCAGACCATTCCTTCTGTAACTCAGATGAGTGTTCCATCTCCCTGGCCTACCTCAGTATCCTCTCATTGTGCTCTCGCTGCAGTTCTTTGGGTTCTACTTTAGTCTCCCTTTCCAAAACTAGCTGGATTACAGAGTTAAATTTATGATTATGAAATAGAAACTCAAACAAAAACTAAGAAAAAGAGATATAGACTGGCAGAATGGGTTAAAAAGCAGGCCCCATCTATATGCTGTCAACTGGAGATTCATTTTAAACCCAGGACAAAAGTAAGTTGAAAGTGAAAGGTTGGGAAAAGATATTTCATGCAAACAACAGTCAGAAAAGAGCAGGAATAGCTATACTAATATCCGACAAATTACACTTCAAATGTAAAACAATTAAAAGAGACAAAAAGGACACTATGTATTAATAAATGGAATAATTCAGCAAGAAGACATAACAATCATAAATATTTATGAACCAAGCCAGAGAGGTCCAAAGTACATGAGGCAAACACTGACAACACTGAGGGGAGAAATAGACACCTCTGCCATAATAGTCGGAGACTTCAATTCCCGGCTCTCATCAATGGATATAACATCTAGACAGAGGATCAATAAAGAAGCAGAGAATTTGAATAATATGATAAATGAACTAGACTTAACAGACAGTTACAGAACATTACACCCCACAACACCAGGATACACATTTTTCTCAAGTGCTCATGGATCATTCTCCAGGATAGACCATATGCTGGGTCACAAAGCAAGTCTCAATAAATTTAAAAAGATTGGAATCATACAAAACATTTTCTTGGATCATAATGCAATGAAGTTGGAAATCAATAACAGGCAGAAGGCCAGAAACTCACAAATATATAGAGGCTAAACAACATACTCTTAAACAACCAGTGGGTCAAGAAAGAAATTACAAGAGAAATCAGTAAATATCTTGAGGCAAATGAAAATGAAAACACAACATATCAAAATTTATGAGATGCAGCAAAAGCAGTGCTAAGAGGGAAATTTATTGCCTTAAATGCCTATATTAAAAAAGAAGAAAGAGCAAAAATCAAGGGATTAACTGTTCACTTGTAAGAACTAGAGAAAGAACAGCAAACTAACTCTAAAGTAAACAAAAGGAAAGAAATAACAAAGATTAGAGCAGAAATAAATGAAATTGAGAACATGAAAACAATCGAGAATATTCACAAAACTAGAAGTTGGTTCTTTGAGTAAATATAATTGATGAACCCTTAGCTAGGTTGACAAAAAATAAGAAGAGAGAGGATGCAAATAAAATCAGAAATGGAAGAGGAGACATAACCAATGATCTTGCAGAAATAAAGGAGGTAATGAGAGGATACTATGAGCAATTATATTCTAATAAACTAGACAACATAGATGAAATGGACAACTTCCTAGAAAGATATGAACAACCAACATTGTCTTTAGAAGAAATAGACTACCTCAACAAACCAATCATAAGAGACTGAATCAGTCATCAAGAAATTCCCCCAAAAGAAAAATTCAGAACCAGATGCTTCACCAAATATTTAAGAAAGAATTAGCACCAATCCTGCTTAAACACTTAAAAAAAATTGAAGAGGAGGGAAAGTTACCTCACTCCTTCTATGACGTCAACATCACCTAATGCCAAAGACAAAGATACCACAAGAAAAAAAAATTACAGACCAATCTGTCTAATGAATATAGATGCAAAAACCCTCAACAAAATACTTGCAAATAGAATCCAGCAGACATTAAAAGAACTATATACCATCACCAAGTGGGACTTTTTCCAGGTATACTAGGATGGTTCAACATAAAATCAACTAATGTAATACATCATATCAACAAATCAAAGCAGATAAAGCACACAGGATCATTGCAATCAATGCAGAAAAGACGTTTGATAAAATCCAACATCCTTTCCTTTTTTAACTTTTTTTATTGTGAAATATATATACAAAAAAGCTATAAATTTCTAAGTACATTTTAGCAAGTAGTTATAGAACAGATTTTAAAGTTTGGTATGGGTTACAGTTCCCATGAGTTTTTGTTTTTTCTTTTAGCTGCTCCAAGACACTAGAGACCAACAGAAATATCAATATAATGACTCAGCAGTCATACTCATTTGTTAAATCCTGCTTTCTCTGTTATACTCCTCCTTCTGTTTAAATAACACATGTACATAAAAGCAATAAATTTCAAAGTACATCACAACAATTAGTTGTAAAACAGATTTCAGAGTTTGGTATGGGTTACAATTCCACAATTTTAGGTTTTTATTTCTAGTTGCTCTAAGGTATTGGAGGCTATTCTTATGCATTATATAGATATCCTTTTCTAGTTTATGGTGCATTGGAGTGGCTGGAGGAAAGTACCTGAAACTGTTGAGCTGTGTTACAGCAGTCTTGATTCTTGAAGACAATTGTATAAAGATACAACTTCTCCATTGTGACTGTGGGATTGTGAAGACCTTGTTTCTGTTGCTCCTTTTATTCAAGATATGAACAGATGAGTAAACAATATGGATAAAAATAAATAAATAATGGGAATTGAAGGGTAAAATAAATAGGGTAGATAAAAATAGTGGTGGTTAATGAGAGAGAGGGGTAAGGGGTGTGGTATGTATGAATTTTTTTTTCTTTTTAGTTCTTTTCCTGGAGTCATGCAAAGGTTCTAAAAAATGATCACAGTGATGAATACACAACTATGTGATGATACTGTGAGCCACTGATTGTATATCATGTATGGGATATATATGTGAAGATATATCAATAAAAATATTTTTTTAAAAAGGAGATCTAGTAATTATAAACATAACAACAGAGCCCAAAATATATGAAGCAAAAATTGACAGAATTGAAGGGAGAAATACACAGTTCTACAGTAATTGTTGGGGATGTCAATACTTTTACTTTCAAAATGGATAGAACAATTGGACAAAAGATCAGTAAGGAAAAAAGATTTGAACACTATAAATCATTTAAACCTGACAGCAATACAGAGCACTGCATCCACACCAGCAGAATACTTATCTTATCAAGTGCACATGGAACATTCTCCAGGGTAGACATGTTAGGCTACACAACAAGTGTTAATAAATTTAAAATGGTATGAAGTATCTTTTCCAACCACAATGGGATGAAACTAGAAATCAGTAACAGAAGAACAACTGTAAAACTCTCAATGTGTAGAAATTAAACAACAAACTCTTAAATAACGATTAGGTCAAGGAAGAAATTACAAGGGAAATTAGAAAGTGCATTGAGATGAAATTAAAACAAAAACACAAAATATCAAAATTTATGCGGTACAGTGAAAGCAGCGCATAAAGCAGTGCTCAGAGTGAAATTTATCTAAACACCTACACTAAAAGAGAAAGAAGATCTCAAATCAATAACAACTGCACACATTAAGGAACTAGAAAGAGAAGGACAAATGAAATCCAAAGCTAGCAAAAGAAAGGAAATATTGAGATTAGAGTGAAGATAAACAAAATAAAGGCTCAAAAAACAATAGAGAAAATCAATGAAATAGAATTCCTACAACCAGCAACGAAAAGATAACCCATTAAAAAATTGGTAAAAGACTTAAAGAGACATTTCTCCAATG
>PVIY010042742.1:0-20772 GCA_004026745.1 Myrmecophaga tridactyla | reverse complement strand
TGACACTTCTATTCCTGGTACAAGTTTGTCATCAACTGCAATCAACTGCTACCTAATGAAAATGCCAAAGTCAGATTTATGAAGATCATTTCACAAACAGGTAGACAGCCAAAGAATATTAGTGATAAACCAGCTGTAAGTATTAATTATATATGGTATATATTAGACCTTAATGAGGTGCCTGTAATAGGTGTGACAGTCATTCAAAACAAATACTGAAATAAATTAAATTAGGACCAGTCCTTTGAATTACTGAAAGGTCTGCACTAAATGTTCATTTTCAAAAACACTGAAGTATTGAATATTGAAAATATTTAATATTTTCAGTAACATTGCTTTCACTAATAGTATATCAATTGTTAATATATAACAAAATTGACAATTTTTGTGAGAGAAAGAATGGGTTTTATACTAATAATGAATAAAATTAAAATTGTTTTAAATACTAATTTTAAATGTTATTCTTTTACAATTTTTATAGCTTTGTATGTTTAAAATATGCCTAAATATGAGTAGGTAAATGCAGTTATTAAGGATTCATCCTTTTTTTCTTTAAACCAATGAGGTTTGTTGTAAGAGTCCTGATCAGCAGTCCCTGGGTGAGACATTGTAGCTATGAGAACCTTCTGTGACCAAAACTGTCATTTCCATTGTCTCCTTGACATTTCCACTTGGAAAAATCATAGATATTTATATTTAACATGCCCAAAACAGAACTTCTATTTCCCCACCCACTGTCTTCCTCTCCTGGTCTTCACATCTGTCAATGGCACAAATATCTTTCCAAATGTTTCAAGTCAAAATCCTTGGCTTCGTCCCTTGGTTTTCTCATTTCCACACACCCATGTCTAATACTTTGGCATGCCCTGATATTTCTACCTCCAAAGCAGACCCTGAACTATTCATCATTTCTCTCCAGATTAAAGCAAGCCACTTCCATCTGTCTCCTGGATGACTGCAGAACTCCTAATACACCTCTGCATCTGCACTGCCACCCTCCCCAGGGTAGCCACTGATCCTCTAACATGGCAATCCGGTTCTGCCAATCTCCTGCCTAGAACTGGGTACTGGCATTTATAAATCCAAACTCTTAAAAATGATCTCTCTTCTTCTCATAGAGCTCTCCTGCTTGTTTTCTATATGCTCAATATACCAGGTGTGCCAGTTCGCTAGCTGCTGGAATGCCATATACCAGAAACAGAATGACTTTTAAAAAGGGGAATTTAATAAGTTGCTAGTTTATAGTTCTTAGGCTGAGAAAATGTCCCAATTAAAACAAGTCTATAGAAATGTCCAATCAAAGGCATCCAGAGAAAGATACCTTGGTTTAAGAAGGCCAATGAAGTTCAGGGTTTCTCTCTCAAGTAAGAAGGCACATGGTGAACACAGTCAGGGTTTCTCTCTCAGCTGGAAGGGTGCATGGTGAACACAGCATCATCCGCTAGCTTCCTCTCCTGGCTTACTGTTTCATGAAGCTCCCTGGGAGGCTTTTTCCTTCTTCATCTCCAAAGGTTGCTGGCTCGTGGACTCTCTGCTTCATGGGGCTGCGGCATTCTCTGCTCTCTCCAAATCTCTTTCTTCTCCAAAATGTTTCCTCTTTTATAGAACTCCAGAAACGTATCAAGACCCACCCAAATGGGTGGAGACATGTTGTCACCTAATCCAGCTTAACAACCACTCTTGATTAAATCACATCTCCAGGGAGATGATCTGATTACAGTATCAAACATACAGCATTGAATAGAGATTATTCTACCTTTATGAAATGGGATTTTGATTAAAACATGGCTTCTCTAGGGGACATACATCCTTTCAAATCAGCACACCAGGATACTTCTTCCTCTTCCTCAAATAATCAAGTTCCTTTTGGTCTTCAGATTCATGCACCAGCTGTGGACTCTGCTTAGAAGACTCATCTCCCAGAGCGTTGCTTGGCTGGTGTCTTCTCAACCTGGCCACTCCATCTCAAGGCCCCCCACCCACTCCTCACCCTGCGCATGTGATATATTGCTCTGGGAATAGCTCCAGCCTCATCTCCCACTGTTCATCCACTTTCCAGCCCTGCCTCAGCCCCAATGGTCTCCTCTCTGTTTCTTCATGAGATGAGCCAAGTGGCTCACAATAGCCGCGGTGGAATTCAGAACAAGCACTGAAATAAGTTAAATTAGAACAAGGACTTCGAATCACTGTTTCCCAGATGTGCTTGTGCACATCTGATACTGGAATTTCCATATCACAGAAATGTTAAATCAACATTTTCAAAAATATTGAAGTATTGAGTATTGAAACTATTTAGTATTTTTACATTCTTTTTACTAAAAAATCGACGGTAATATTTAACAATAAAATTAACACTTTAGTGGTAGAAAAATAAGTTTTGCATTATTAATATATAAAATTGAGATTGCTTTAAAGCATTGTTTTAGTTTCCCAATCTGCTCAAAGCAAATAAGGGGAATTTATTCACTCATAGTTTTTCGGGGCTTTTTGGTTCTTGTTCACTCACAGTTTTGAGACCAGGAAAATGTCCAAATCAAGGCCTCATCAAGGCGATGCATTCTTCCTGAAGACAGGCTGCTGGCAGTCATTGGCTCCTCTGTCACACGGCAGGGCACGTGGTTGTGTCTGCTGTCTCTCCCTTCTCTTCTGGGCTCTTTGCTCCTGCTTCTTGCTTTCATGGCTCTCTCCCTCTCGGTCTGCATTTCATTCTCTTATAAATGACTTCAGTAAGAGGGTGAAGACCCATCCTGACTGAGCTGGGCCACACCTTAGCTGATGTAACCTCATCAAAAGGTCCTTCTTAGGGTGGGTCCACCCTCAGGAATGGATTAAACGTAAGAACATGATTTTCCTCGGTCCATGCAACTTCAAACCAACACACGTGCTGTGAAGTGTTTATTTCCTTATCTTCTCAAGGGCCGGCTCTGCTGTCTGCAGGAACGAGCTTCCTCCAGACATGTGCACGACTTCTCCCCTCGGTTTAGTCACACTCTGCTCAAGTGTCCTCTCACCAGAAATCTCTGCCCTGATCATCCCAACATTTCTTTCAATTTAGAGATAGAGAGATGTTTATATTTACTGCTGCTTTGTGGTTTGTCTCTGCCACTACAATATAAGCTCCCTGAGAATAGGACCTTTGCTTTTTTCCCTGGTCTGTGTTTCGAGGCCCTGGAACAATGCCTGATAATGTATTATTGTTATTTAAAAACTGTTTCACGTGGATGCTCCCTGAGATGTTGTCCATTTTTTTCTGATCTAACCCTTGCTGCCCTAAGTGTTCTAGTCCTCATTATTTTTATCTTATGTGATTATAATTTAAAGTGAATTCTAGAAATCAGAAATTTATGCACATTTTTCCTGTTGGTATTGTATCCATTGCTACCTAGGAAGTTTGTACAGTTTACGTACCCACTATCTGTGTCACCTCATTTCTGCACATATATGCCTACATTGCATTTTGAGAATCTTTTTAATATTTGTGACCTAAAATGTAAATAATGATTATCGTTTGCATTTTGTTAGTAGATTTGAAAATCTTTTCATTTGACTATGGCATATGACATTGTTCATTCAAATTTTATACTCATTTTTTGGTTAACATTATAATTATTTATACATCTAGGTTTTTCACAATCTGTCTGCCACATGTTATGAATATTTTCCCAGTTTTCAATTTGCCTTTTATCCATATTGGATTTGGATTATTTTTGCAAAAAAGGAAGATCCTTATTTTAGTTTTCTGTTCTTAAAGTCCCTAGTTTAATATCCTTTTGTGTATTCTTTGAATGGTTATATTATATTAATGGTTTAATAGTTTCTCCATATTTAGGTTATGCTAGTGTACAAGCAGAGATGGAATTCAAATTTGCTTTGTTTTACTTTTTAGAAATTGTTGGCCAGTTTTCCTCAAAATATATTGGCAGTAAACATACTCATAATTACAGTTAAGATTTACTGCATCCTTTCTATTGGAAAGTCATGTTGCTAAATACTTTCATACATTGGCTCTATCAACCCTCAGAACAACCCTGAGGGTTATAATGAAGCTTATTTTTCTTAGCAGAAAAAAGCCAATGTTGAATGATTTCAGTTGACCATAGAATCATCTTGTATGTGACTTAGCAGGGGCAGAGTGTTGATTATATGTAATACATAACTCAGTTCTATGCTTCACACCAGTAGGGCAACTTCCCTTCCTAAAAGAGCAAGTACTTGAGCAATGTGTTACTAGAATAACATGCTACCCACAATCACTGGCCATAAATTGGGATAATTCAATCCAGTACCCCAGAGCCTCACTTTGTTCCAGCCTCTTCGAGGCCTCCCTCACCCAAACATTTCCTGTCGTGGAGTCATCACTCCAGGACCAGCCAAGGCCTGATTTCATGGCTGGGTCTGATACGAGAAGCAGAAGATAATGAAGAGGCTTCCTTGTACTTAACACAAAAAGACACCTAAGTATTGGAAATTAGAAAAAGATACACTGAAGGAAAGCTGTATTTATAATATTATTATCTAACACAACAGAACAAGGCCAAAAAAAAAAAAAAAGCCTAAAAGAAAAAGAGGGATGCTATATTCTGCAAATGGAATAATAGAGCAAAAGGAAAGAAATCTGAATGTAAGCTCATGGGAAAACCCAGCCTTAAAAAGTGTAATGTAACCAAAGGAAAATGTGAAGAATAAACTAGATAAATGAATAGTTGTTAAAAGATTTTGAAACACAGCCCTCCCAGAAAATGATAGTGCAGAAGAAAAATAATCAGTGAGAGCAGAGATTTGAACAATAGTTAAAAATGCAGGTGATTTGAGATATACAGAGAGAATGCCCTAAACCAAACAACAGAAAATATACTTTATTGAACAGACATGAAATATTTCCAAAGTGGGCCATGTTTCAAATCATAAAGTAAAAGGAGCTTCAATCGATTCCAAAGGAACAATGTAATACAGGCTATTGTTTTTCTCCAACTACATACAATAAAATTATTGATTATTTTATTGTAGAAATATTAAATGAATTTTTGTGTGATTAGGAACAAGACGAGGATTCTCACTGTTGCTTTACACAGTACCTGATGCCACAGCCTATGCCACAGAGGTGAGGGGAAAGGTATAAAAATTGGTAGGGAAGAGGTGTAACTCTTGATGTTTGCTGAAGATACGAATAGCTTTTTAGGAAAACCAACAAAATAAAAAAAATCTATTAGAATTCATAAGAGAGTCTGTTAATACTACCAATAATTAATTCCATTTCTCCACTTCAGCAATAATCAATGAGACAACATATATTTTATATATATGTATATATAATATATATACATACACATATATACACATACGCACACACGCACACTTATGGAACTAACCTGTGCAGTTGGAAACATTTTTCAAACTCAGCTAATCCAGAAGATGATTTTTTTAAATGAGGGGTAAACTATGCTCATGAGTCGGAAGAACTCACTATTTAAAAAGTTGAAGCCATAATTTAAAATGTTTCTACATGATGAATCCTAGTCAGGAATGACATCGCTTGTGAATTCTACAAAATATTTAAATAAAGAAATAACACCAATTTACACAAAATATTTAGAATAGGAAAAGGTGTTTTAGCAGTTCAACATAACTTGATGTAAAAACACGCTTAGGACATTACAAGAGAAAAATAAAAACAAAAATTACAAAATGACCTGGAAGCAAATTTGAATGCATTTAGCCATAGAGAAAAATCTAGAGCAATGTGAGAATTAATGTTACTGAAAAAAAAAACCTTAAATATTATAGACTTTTGAAAAACTCTTTTTCTTTCCTTGCCTTGTTGTGTTACCTTAGTCATAAACAGTGTCCATATATATATCTCGACCTCTTTCTACAGCTTCTGTTTTGTGTCATTCATCTGTTTGCTATCTTACACTAGTTTATACTAATTTAACTATCTGCACCAATATATAATATATTATATATATTAATATAGAATGCTTTCATGAATTTGAAGTAAGGGAAAGTTTCTTGGACACATAAAAAGACAAAAGAAAGAAAAGAATGACAAATTAACAGCACTAAAATTTTAAATTTCCATCCATCAAAAGACACCCTTGGGCAGTGCAATGGTGGCTTGGTGGCAAACATATATGCCAAACAGAAAATTGTACATACTGTAATGCTTTATTTATATAAAGTTCAAAAATCGACAAAAGTCAAGAGAGTATTTACTTTGGAGAAGGACAGAGGAGAATGATTGAGAAAGGGCATAAAATAGGACTGCTAGATTACTTGTCATTTTCTCTTTCCACAGTAGTAAACTAATAAAGGATGAAGAAAACGGCCTCAATACATGGAGAGACATACTAAGTCTTTTCATAGGACAATATAAAATTCTCAAGTTAACCTTAAAAAGATCAGTACAGTCCAACACAAATTCCAGTTAGACTTCTTAAGGAATCAATTGCTTTTTCAAAAAAACTTACTTGAAAAATCTATGAGTAGCTAAGTCAACTTAGAAAAAAGAAAAGTAAAAATAAGGGATTTGGGAAGTGCAATGTGGCTCAGCGGCAGAATTCTCGCCTGCCATGCCAGAGACCCAGGTTCAATCCCAGTGCCTGCCCATGTGAAAAAAGAAAACAAGGGATTTGCCTGTGTATTGAAAATAGATAGATGTTTATTCCAGAGTCACAGTTATAAAAACAATATAATTTTGGCACAATTATCAAGGGAAAGAAAAGGACTAAATGTATAGAAGAGACATTTCAGAGGTGGCCAGTGTAGATGTGAGCAAACAATAGGCTTTAAAAGCAGCCAGTGCCTATCAATGGAGCAAGGATGGCGAGTTTAGTACATGGTACTGGGAAATCAAACTTCTTTTAATGGAAAAAAAGCAAAAATTGAACCCCTTTACTCTTCATAGCAAAGTGCCTTCAAATAGATTAAAAATTGAATGTGATATAAAAACTGTGAATTTGTAGAAAATAATGTAGAGAATATTTCAGTTAATCTAGACATGAAGAAGGAATTCTTACTCAAAAAATGATTTGGGTCTGGTTTAGGAACTTAGAGACATTTCATACTGTTGGGTATTTGGAAAACCTGGTCTGATTCCCAACAGTCAATTTCCATGAATCAAAGTCTTCTCCTCAGTTGTGGCAGCCAGCGCCAATTCCTCACCTCCAGGTGTGCATGCGTGAACTGGTCCCGATATTGGGCAATCTTTCTTTTATTTCATAATGAAATATATAATACTCTTATCTATAAATAGGATAGAGTTGACTACCAACAGTTCCTTAAGTGATTTTCCCAGTTGTTTGTCTGAACCTGAGTCTAATACTGCCTCAATTCTACCACTGTCATGACCGGAAATATATATTTACATAGAAAATGAATCTTTGGCTTGTATGTTTCCAAACGAACTGCTTAAAGATTCTAGGGTATACACTGGAGGCTGTAATGTTCCTTTATTTGAATTAATATACTAAATGACACCAAAATTCACTAATTTATTATTTAATAATTTAAACTGAACTCTGACATTTCAGCTTGAATTTTTAAATTGTCAGGTAATTAACAGACATCAATTTCTATACCTTCAAATTGAAATTGTCAGTGTTTAAAATAATTAGAAGTTAGGACACCAAGGAAGGAGTGAGGAAAGTGTCAAGATAAGCAACATTTAGGGATGGTAAAGCATTTATAGAAATTTTCTATGCAAACATTGTGCTTTGGGTAAAAAAACTAATTTTATTTTTTATATTCTGGAGACATAAATTTAGATAACTTAAAACCATTCACTCTTGATGGCAGCCTATTTCAAAGAAAAGGCAGAAATAATTCACCACTTTCGCACTGTTGAAGGCCTTGCCAAATCCCAAGGTATATCCACATTTCCTCTCCACCCAAGTGCTCTCCAGCTTCTCCCTATTTGGACACCATTAGATCTGGACCAGCTGCCGGTTAAATGGTCACCTTTCCTCTCACAGAGCTCACCATCTCTTCATTGACGTTCTCCCCTGCTCTCCTCGAGAGCACACACCAGTGAGCGACGGGGCTCTTACCTTCGGAATAGATGCCAGACTGGATCTCCAGGACCCTGGGGAGAGTCCTGAGGTCAAGGAAGTGGACATATTCCTCCAGGGACAGTGCCATTGCTCTGGCTCGGAAGGAGCTCAGCCCGGATGCCCAGAGAGGCTTGTGGCTTCTGCGTGTCACTTGTCACGACTCCGTCCCCACTCACATTCCTCCCACAGGCGGGCAGGGAAGTCGCACTAGAGCAAAAGAGGTGGGGTGGCTCTGATGGGGAGCAGACTGAGCAGAGAGGGAGGAGGCTCGTTTTGTTCTCATTGTGGCTTCATTTCCTTCTGACACTGAAGTAGAGCAGGATGGAGGAGGGGTGGGCCTGTCTCAACAGACCCTGCCAGGAAAGAGAACTGCTGCGTGCCTTGCTCTGTCGTTTGGCCAGCTGTGCATTTACAGCAGGGGCATGGCATGTTTGGGATCAGAGCTTCTTGTGGCTGGGCCACAAGAAAAGAACAGGGGCGCAGAAATGAACCCTAATCTTAAAAACAGCCCCACAGTAATTCATTATCACTTTAATTCTAAAGCTTGGCTTTATACCTTATTTGCATATTCTCAGTGATCTCTTATTAAATTTGGTTATAAAAGTGCTTTGTGTCAGCTCCTTTTAGAAATCTGTGAGTCTGGGGAGAGAGGATTAAAACCACATTTCATTTATTTTGCTGAATTTTTAAATAATATGAGAGGGTACAATATGCTAATTAATACAGTAAGTTAATTTGAATGTTCTAATTGTAACAGTATAGTGGAAAGTATCTAGATCAGTTGATTGACAAGGTAATTTCAACTTTGTCTTCTCTGTGCGTCATTGGTCTCATTTATAAAATGGAGAAGAGCAGAGCAAGTAAAATAAATTATCTGTGCAATTTCTTCCCAGACCAAAATTCTATAATTCTGGTTAAATGGTCCAAATTTAGAAAAAGAATGTCCAAAGTAAAAGAAAGCAAGAGAAGTCTCATGAACCCAATCCCTTTAAAATCCTCACATTCTCCATTCCTTGTAGTTAACTGAAACAATATTTTAGGACTAGGATGCGTGATTCAATGTAATATTTTCTAAGTCTCTTTCGGGTGAATGAATAATAATAGAAAGCTGGTTGATGCAGAGGACAGACTTAAGAAGCTTCACATTCTCCTTATAAATTGGACTTCTCAGTTCAACCACATCCTCCATCTAAACGACCTAGGAGTAAAAATACTGCCTTATTTTGATACAGAGTTTTACAACAGCCTTTCAGTTCTTAGTAATCATATTTGACACTTGCATTAATTTTGCCTGGCTTCACTCTTTTCCTTCAAACTAGGATTCATTGCTGATCATGTCAACATTGGTATTTTTCGCCAATGGCTTCTACTTCCTCTCTTGTAATTCTCTTGCCCACAAACCTCCCAAACTTACTCAGTCTGCTTTCTGCACCCCTGCCTCCAAGCTCAGTTTCCTTAACTGATGGCAAACATTGTTAAGAGCCTAACTCAGCATCTCACACATTATCAAATACATGAAAAAGGCTGTTGTGGACTGACCCTTAAAAATCAGACCTCCATTAGCGTTGATCCCACAACAAATTTATTTCATATCTAATACAAGCTGGGCTGCACTTCAGTTGTTTTGTTTTGTTTTTTTAGTGTCTCATTTTAACTTCCTATCTCACTAGCCAAAGCGGTCATTCCAAAATAATAATTGTAATCTTTTACAATTCCCTAAGCTACCTCGCTCTGCTCTTGGAAGAGATGACCCTCACACTCTGTTACAATTTCCTTCCCTTTTACTCACCAAATTAGTTAATGACATTACCATCCATAAGATGGTAGATTCAAGAACTGCCTTTACAGTAATAACTTTGAATGTAAATGAACTAAACTCACCAACTAAAAGATACAGGTTGGCAAATGGAACAAAAAATATGATCCATCTATATGCTGCTTGTGCTGGTCTGAATCTGTAGTAGACCCCAGAAAAGTCATGCCCTTTAATCCTCATTCCATATTGCTGGGTGGGACCATTTTGATTGTTTCCATGGAGATGCGACCCACCCAGTTGTAGGTGGTAACTTCTGATTAGACGATTTCCATGGAGGTGTGTCTCCACCCACTGAAGATGGAGTTGCTTACTGGAATCCTTTAAAAGAGGAAACATTTTGGAGAGAGTCCCCTTTGGTAGAGCCATGAGAAAGCCAGCAGATGCTGCCATGTTCGCCATTTGCCCTTCCAGCTAAGAAAGAAACCCTAACTGTGTTCATCATGTGCCTTCTCAGATGAGAGAGAAATGTTGAATGGCGTCGGCCTTCTTGAACCAAAGTATCTTTCCCTGGATGCCTTAAATTGGACATTTCTATAGACTTATTTTAATTGGGACATTTCCTCGGCCTTAGAACTAGCATCTGATTAAAATCCCCCTTTTAAAAGCCATTCCGTTTCTGGTATATTGCATTCTGGCAGCTAGCAAACTAGAACACTGCTTGTAAGAGCTCATCTTAGATCTGAGAACACAAATCAATTGAAAGTGAAAGGATGGAAAAAGATGTTCCAAGCAACCTGTAACCAAAAGAAAGCAGGGGTAGCTATACAAATATCAGAAAAACTAGACTTTAAATGCAAATATGTCATAAGAGACAAGAAAGACACTACATATTAATCAAAGTGACAATTCACCAAGAAGAAATAACTATCACAAATGTTTATTCATCCACTCAGGAAGTTCAAAAGCACATGAGACAGAGGGTGAAAAGATATTCCAGTGGAATTCTCGCCTGCCATGCAGGAGATCCGCATTTGATTCCCAGCCCATGCACTTTCAAAACAACAAACAAACAAAAATTCAACAAATGGTGCTGCAATAATGGGGTACTCACATGGAAAAAGAATGAAATGTGACCCCCACCATACAGCATACAAAAAAATATGTTTTTAAAGTACATGAGGTAAACATTGGCAAAACTGAAGGGAGCAATAGACATTTCAACAATAATAGTGGGAGACTTCAATACACCACTCTCCTCTATAGACAGAGCAACTAGATAGAGGATAAACAAGGAAATAGGGAACTAAAACTATACAATAAAGAAATTAGACCTAAAAGACATAATGATTGCTATACTCCCAAACACCAGATTATACATTCTTCCTTATATGCAAGGAACATTCTCCAGGATAGATAATTTGCTGGGGCACAAAACGGGTCTTTATAAATTTTAAAAGATTGAAATTATTCAAAGCACTTTCTCTGACCACAATGGAATGATGTAAATCAATAACCAACAAAGAACCAGAACTTTCACAAATATATGGAGATTAAACAACACACTCTTAAGCAATCAGTGGGTCAAAGAAATTGGTAAATATCTGGAGATGTATGAAAATGAGAATACAACATATTAGAACTTATGAGATGTGAAAAAGACATTGTTGAGAGGGAAATTTATTGCCATAAATGAATATATTATAAAAGAAGAATGAGTAAAAATTGATGACCTAACTGCTTACCTGGAGGAATAAGAGAAAGAACAGTAAACAAACCCCAAAACAAAGAGAAGAAGAGAAATAACTAAGATTAAAGCAGAAATAAATGAATTGTGGAACAAGGAAAACGTATAAAAAGAATCAATAAAACCAAAAGTTGGTTTGTTGAGAACATCAGTAAAATGATGGACCTCTAAGTAGGCTGACGAAAGAAAGAAAGAGGTTGCAAATAAACAAAATCAGAAATGAGAGGGGGATGGATACCATGGACCCTGAAGAAACAAAAAAGAATCATGAAAGGGTACTATGAACAACCATACACCAAAACATTAGACAACTTAAATAAAATGGACAAATTCCTAGAAACACATGAACAACTTACACTGACTTGAGAAGAAATAGGAGGTCTCAACAAACCAATCACAAGTAAAGAGATTCAATCAATCAACACAAATCTTCCTACAAAGAAAATCCCAGGGCCAGATGGCTTCACAGGGTAATTTTATCAAACATTCCAAAAAGAACTAACACCAATCCTGCTCAAACTTTTCCAAAAACTTGAGGAAAAAGAAATACTACCTAACTCATTTTATGAAGCTAACATCACTCTAATACCAAAACTGGATTAAGATGCTTACAAGAAAGAAAACTACATCCCAATCTCCCAAATGAACACAGATGCAAAAATTCTTGACAAAATACTAGCAAATTGAATCCAATGACACATAAAAAGATTTGTACACCAAGTGGGGTTTATAACAGGAGTGCAGGAGTGGTTCAACACAAGGAAATCAATATAATATAGCACATTAACAAACCAAAAAGGAAAAATCACATGATCATCTCAATTGATGGTGAAAACAAAAATCAGCATCCTTTCCTGATAAAAACACTTTAAAAAGTGGGAATCATAGGTAACTTCTTCGATATGATAAAGGGCATATATGAAAAACCCATAGCCAGCATCATAATTAACGGTGAGACCCCCTAAAATTGGGAACAAGACAAGGATGCCATTGTCACCACTGTTATTGAACATTATACTAGAAGTTCTAGCTAGAGCAATCAGGCAGGAAAAAAAAAATAAAAGGCATCCAAATTGAAAAGGAAGAAGTCAAACTTTCATATTCGCAGATGGCATGATCCTATAATTGGAAAATCCTGAGACATCTATGAAAAAGTTTATTGAGCTAATAAAAAAATCAGCTAAATATAGGGAAACAAGATTACAAAAATCAGTAATGTTTCTATACATAAGCAATGACCTAAGTGAGGAGACAATAAGGAAAAAATTCCATTCAAATGGGCACTAAAAGAATCATGTATCTAGGAATAAACTTAACTTAAAGGACCTGTACAGAGAAAACTACAAAACATCGCTAAAAAAAATCAAAGAAAAACTATGTAGGTGGAAAGACATTCCATGATCATGGCAAGGAAGGTTACATGTGGTTAAGATGTCAATTCTACCCAAACTGATTAACAGATTTAATGCAATGCCAATCAAAATTCTAACAGCCTACTTTGAAGACTTGGAAAAGCAAGTTATCAAATTTATTTAGAAGGGAAAGAGAACTCAAATAGCTAAAAATATCAAGAAAAGGAAGAGCAAAGTAGGAGGACTAACACCTCCTGATTTTAAAGCTTAAAGCCACAGTGGTCAAAACAGCATGGTACTGGCACAAAGATAGAAGGATTGATCAATGGAATTGAATCAAGAGTGTGGAGGTAGATCACCAAATCTATGGTCAATTGATCATTGTCAAGGCTCCCAAGTCCAGTGATCTGGGACAGAATCGTCTTTTCAATAAATGGACATGGAGGATGTGAGGGCGATCTGGCTGCGACATCTGTCAAACCATTGATTGCCAAGGTTGATTCGTCTGATCTGGCTGGCTAGGCAGGTGTCTTCTTCCTCCCTCACTGCACCATGAGCGTCCCTTCCAAAGCTGTGCACTCGGTCAAAGAGGAAGACCAGAAGAGGACCATTCTTTGGTCAAGGGTGTAGCTTTGCTCCCGTGATAGAACTTCCAAACAAGCCCTCAATAAATGAGCATGGGAGAACTGGATATCAGTAGCCAAAAGAATGAAAGAGGACCCTTACCTTAGACGCTATTCAAAAATTTACTCAAAGTGGATCAAAAACCTGAATATAAGAACCAGTACCATAAAACTTCTAGAAAATAATATAGGGAAATATCTCCAAGACCTAGTTATAGGAGGTAACTTCTTAAACTTTATACCCAAAGAACAAGCAATGAAAGAAAAAAACAGATAATTGGGAACTCCTCAGAATCAAAGTGCCCCAAAGGACGTTGTCAAAATGGTGAAGAGGCAGCCAACTCAATGGGAGAAAACATTTGGAAACCACATATCAGATAAGGTTTCATATCCTGTATACATAAAAAAAATGATACAACTCAACAAGAAAAGGACAAACAACCCAATTATAAAGTGGGCAAAAGATATGAAATGGCATTTTTCTGAAGAGCAAACATAAATGGTTAAAAAGCACATGAAGAGATGCTTATCTTCGTTAGCTATAAGGGAAATGCAAATCAAGACTGCAGTGAGATATCACCTCACACATAAAAGAATGGCTGCTATTAAACAAACAGGAAATTATAAATTTTGGAGAGAATGTAGAGAAATTGGAACACTTATTCACTTCTGGTAGGAATGTATAATGGTGCAGCTGCTTTGGAAGACAGTTTGGCAGTTCCTCAAAAAACTAAATATCGAGTTGCCCTACAACCTAGTAATACCATTACTCAGTATATACCAGAAAAGACTAAAGCAGTGACAAACAGATATTTACACACCAATGTTCAAAGTAGCATAATTCACGATTTCCAAAAGATGGAAACCACCTGTTCTAGAATCTGCCAGAATACAATATACCAGAAACAGAATGACTTTGAAAAAGGGAAATTTAATAAGTTTCTAGTTTACAGTTCTAAGGCTGAGAAAATGTCCCAATTAAGTCAAATCTATAGAAATGTCCAATCAAAGGCATCCAGGGAAAGATACCTTGGTTCAAGAAGGCTGATGAAGTTCAGGGTTTCTCTCTCAAGTGAGAAAGTACATGGTGAACACAGTCAGGGTTTCTCTCTTGGCTGGAAGGGCACATGGCAAGCACAGAGTCATCTGCTAGCTTTCTCTCCTGGCTTCCTGTATCATGAAGCTTCCCGGGAGGCATTTTCCTTCTTCATCTCCAAAGCGCTGGCTAGCAGATTCTCTGCTTTGTGGTGCTGCAGCATTCTCTGCTCTCGCTGAATCTCTTTCATTCTCCAAAATGTTTCCTTTCATAGGACTCCAGAAACTAATCAAGACCCACCCAAATGGGTGGAGACATGCCTCCACCTAATTCAGTTTAACAACCACTATTGATTAAATCACATCTCCAGGGGGATGAGCTAATTACAGTTTCAAATATACAGTACTGAGTAGGGATTAGAAGAAACAGCTGCCTTTACAAATGGGATTAGGATTAAAAAAATGGCTCTTCTAGGGTACATACATCCTTTCAAGCCAGCACACCATCCAAAGTGCCCAGCAACAGACAAGTGGATAAACAAAATGTGGTATATATGTATGATGAAATATTATACAGCAATAAGACAAAATGAGGTCCTGAAACATATGACAAGATGGATGAGCCTTGAGGATCTATGCTGAGTGAAATAAGCCAGACACAAAAGGATAGATGCTGTAGGATTTTGCTATTTTGGCCCTGGTAAAGGTAAACTCAGAGGCTTCTAATGTGGAATATACAGAACCCAGAGATACACAGTAGCTAAAGATGGGTGAACAGTTAGTCAGTGAGGTTGAACTTAAATGTAAGGAATGGATAGAAGTGATGGTAGTTCATTAGTGGGGTTATAAGTACTATTGCCATAATGAAGATGAATATAATTAAAAGGAGCTGTATAAAGCCATGAGTCCCACTGATTAACACTACAAATATAAATAAGCTCTTGCATGAATGATTTAAAGATATGAATCCTGTACAAAGAGTCAATTATAAAGGGATCCAGGGGGAAAATACTGTTGCATATTATGGACTACATTTGACAAGAAGACATCAACAGTACCACAGCAACACTAGGGGTAAATAATTGGGGGGGGGGTAAGAGTTAAGGGGAGGTTTAGATTTTCTATTTGATGAGGGTGTGTCATTATCTGTTATTTTTCTCTTTGGAGCAGTGAAAATTGTCTAAAATTGAGTGTTCAGGATTGTACAACTAAGTGAGGATATTGTGAGATATGGACGTTTTATTTTGGTCCTTATCCATGATGCCCAATGGATGGAGGTGGCCAAAGTGTACATTGCGTGAGAAGCAGAAAGCCAAACTGGGGTGTATATATATATGAGGGAATATTGTGCAGCTACAGAAAGGGACAAAGTTGTGAGGCACACGGTGAGGTGAATGAACCTTGGGGACATTATGTTGTGCAAAATAAGCCAGAAACAAAAGAACAAATATTGTATGCTCTCTTTTAGAAAATACTTATAAGAAAATTGGGGCCTAGATTGTAAGGTCTTCTAGCAATTACACTTAGTCCGGAGTTGTAAGTGTTATTTCTAGATTCTGAGATGCTGTGCTATATGTGTATAACGTGTTATTCCCTGGAATTTTGAGTACCTATATGACACTTAATACCTGAGTATTAGGTTAGAGTTCTGCAGCTCTGAAAGTAAGCATTGCTACCTACAACAACCATTAAAGAAACTGAAAAAAGAGATCAGCCTTCAATTAGAGATGAGCAGAAAGCAATCTGGTTGGGACTAAGGTGAATCAGAATATAGAGCAAAAGATGGTATTGTTTATACTTTAGAGCTGCACTTACTGCATGAGACCAAAGGGAGACCTAGATTTTCTGTAACACACAATCTAACTCAACCTGCCTTGATAGCTCATTTTAAGAACCCAAAGACATTGTGCCCAGAATGGGAATGAGGGCTTGTAATTCTAATTAGTTTAGTATCATACCTGATGTACTGATTTGAAAAGATGTATGTACCCTAGAAAAGCCATTTTTTAATCCTAATCCCATTTTGTAAAAGCAGCCGTTTCTTCTAATCCCTATTCAGTACTGTATATTGGAAACTTTAGATTAACTCCATGGAGATGTGACTCAATCAAGAGTGCTTGTTAAACTGGATTAGGTGGAGACATGTCTCTACCCATTCCAGGAGGGTCTTGATTGGTTTTACCAGAATCCTTTAAAAGAAGAAGCACTTTGGAAAAAGCTAGAAAACAACAAGAGAGATAGCCAGGACATTCAGAGAGAACAGAGAAGAATGCCAAGGCTACGAGGAAGCCACAACAGAAAATGAAGCAGAACCACAAAGCAGAGAGTCCACCAGCCAGCGACCTTTGAAGATAAAAAAGGAAAATGCCTCCTGGGAAGTTTCATGAAACTGGAAGCCAGGAGAGGAAGCTAGCAGATGACGCCGCGTTTGCCATGTGCCCTTCCAGCTGAGAGAGAAGCCCTGTGTTCACCATGTGCTTTTCCACTTGAGAGAGAAACCCTGAATTTCATGGCCTCCTTGCATCAAGGTATCTTTCCCTGGACATTTCTATAGACTTGTTTTAATTGGGACATTTTCTCAGCCTTAGAACTGTAAACTAGAAACTTATTAAATTCCCCTTTTTAAAAGCCATTCCATTTCTGGTATATTACATTCTGGCAGGTAGCAAACTAGAACACTTGGATATACCCCAGAGTATATTGGGTAGATAATTTAAAAATATTGGCAAAGTCCCTTGAGGACTGGAGAAAAAATATAGAACTACTAAATTTTTCTACCTGGGAAACTTCTGATATTCTTTTAAATGTTAGGGACTCCCAAGTTAATAGGCCAAGCCTTTGATCTTGAGGGTTGCTCTTATGAAACTTATTTCTATAGCAGAAATACCTATAATTATGCCTAAGAGTTACTTCCAGAAAACCTCTTTCGTTGCTCAGATAGGGCCTCTCTCTCTCTCTCTCTAAGCCCAACTCTACCAGTAAAATCATTACCCTCCCTGCTATGTGGGACATGACATTGAGTGGTGAAGGTCTCCCTGGCAATGTGGGGCATGACTCCCAGTGATGGGCCTGGCCCTGACACTGCAGGACCGACAATGCCTTCCTGAATGGGGAAAAAATGTGACAAAATAAGGTATCAGTAGCTGAGAGAGTTCAAATAGAGTCCAATGCCATTCTGGAGGCTACTCTCACGCAAGCCTCAGCTAGACATTGCTAATTGCCACAGTTGCCACACCCCAACCAGCATCATTCTGTCAACCCTAAAGAAAACTTAGGGTTCTCTCTGAGAGTCTGTAAAAGTATCATGCACCAAATTTACTTCCCAGAAGCCCACAACCTCTAGATGGCTCCTAGGCCATGAAAGTCCTGAAACCCAGAGGAGACAGCCTCTCCAGAACATCCACTAAATCCACCCCCATCCCACATTGTTGATGCCCCTTTTCAACATAAGTTCAGAATGGGCATAGCACAAATATCCCTAAAGATTGGGAGAAGGAGCAAAATAGAAGGAGGAGTTCTACAGAGAAGGTAGGGTTTAACAAATGAGCATGACTGCTAAATCATTATATTGGTATTTCTTTTAGTCTCCCAGTGTTTTGTGGCAGCTAGAAGGAAAAACCTGAAATTGCCTAAGTATAATTCATATCAAGCTTTGAAATTTGTGCTATAACTATTTGTTAAAATGTCCTTAGAAATTTATTGCTTTTTTGGATATATGTTATATTTCACAATAAAAAATGTTAACAAAAGATCAGATGACTAGTGCAATGATAGATTAATGAAATATAATAGAATCTAGAAATAAACTAGAGTTTATGTAATAATTTCCTATGTAAAAAAGATGAAATTCTTAAGCAATAAGAGTGATTGATTCAACTAAGTTATAAAATAATTGAAAAAAATTAATTCCTAACATTCCACACAACAAAACTAAGGCAGAAAATAATCTAAGTCAATTTAAATAAAAATAAAGCAAAGGGGAAAAATAGAAAAATGTGAAGAAGAGGGTAAGAGAAGAACTGTTTCTGAGCATTAATACAAAGGAAGAGCATTAAAGGAAAAGACTAACAGCTTTGACTACGGGCAGGAAATAATTCTGAAAATCAAAATGCAGCTTTAACAAAACAGGGAGGAAAGTACATGCATATACTTCAAATAAAGGTTAATGTCCTGAATGTATAAAGAGCCCTTATAAAACAACACATAAAATAAAAATATCTCAGGGACATTTACTTCTGACTATGGGGAGTAGCTTTTATCTTACCAATGGTCCTATATTAAGGACAATTAGAAATGCTGGATATTATATATATATATACACACACACATGTTTTAAAGACTAGGAGAGGGTGTCAGGGTAGATCCTAGATATCAGCAAAACAGATCAGAAGGCATTGTGGATTAGCAACTGATACCAAGAGAGGGATTGAGAAGCAGAGCACAAACTGGTAGTAAAGGAGCAGAGAAGCTGAGTAGAGATTTTAGTAGTTTCACAAAACTAGAGAAACAAAAATTGGAATTTGGTGCTAGCAAGGCATCCAAGGAAACACAGAGAAATTAGGTGTTGGGCTCCACTTTTCCCCTTCAGCACTTTGCCCATTCAAAAGCAGTATATGCCTGAGAGCATGAGATAAGTAGAGAGTGATCGGTTAAGAGGCTGGGGAGACAAGTGGTCTCAGAGAGCTGGGAAGGGCCAGAGGTCCAATAAACACCCAGTGCTTTCAGTTGAGGCCCCTGAAGGCTGCACCCAAAAAGAAAGGATTGACTGTAAATAGACCAGGCCTTTTACAAAACTGAAGCCTGGCTTAAAAAGCTCTGTCCCTATCTGGAGTAAAGTAATCTGTCCCAATTCTAGCTGCCAGACAAAAAGCAAAAGTAAATCCTCCAGTGAAGAAAAGAAATTAGGACCTCTGTTCTTTTAAAACACAAAAGATAAAATTCAATGAAAAGAAAATTGGGCATGCCAGGAAATTGGACTAAAAGAGAGAGAAAAAAGGAAACCATAGAAACAAACCCATAGGGTGATTCAGATATTATAATTAAAAATAATTTTGATAAATATATTCAAAACTGGAAAACAAGATGGAGAATTTTGAAAGAGAACTGCCATCTATAAAAAAAATAGCAACCAAAATGCTAGAATTGAAAAATTCAATAATTGAAATGAAGAATCAAGTAACTGGGTTTGAAAGAAGTAAATGAGGTATGCAGTAAGAGAAGATTGTTGAACTGTAAATAAGAGAATGGACTGGAATACAGAGAGAAAAAAGAATGGAACATTCAGAAAAATATATAAGGAACATTTCAGCCATGGTGAAATGTCTTAACTTATATGTAAACTGAGTCTTAACATGAGATGAGAAAGAGAATAGAAGGAGAAGGAATATTTCAAGAGATCATGACTTAAGATTTTCCAAAGCCAAAAAAGTCATCAATCCATCAATTCAAGAACTCTAAGAACATCAGAAATGAGAAATGTAAAGAAAAGCTTACCAAGGAACATCATAGAAAAACTTTTAAAAACAAAAGTCAGAGAGAATATCTCAAAAGCTATCTGAGGAAATACCTTCAAAAGATCAACAATAAGGCTGACCTAAAGGCAAAACACAATGGAATAACAACATAAAATTGCTGAAAGGAAAAGATACCAACTTAGAATTCAACATCTGGAAAAAAAATCACAAAAATAAAGGCAAAATAAGGACATTTTCAGACCAAAACTAAGTACATTTGTCACCACTATATCTGCACTAAAAAATATTAAAGGGAGCTCTTCAGGTAAGAGGAAAATGGTAACAGATAGCAACTTAAATATGCATGAAGGTATGAAGAGTAATGGAATAATTTTTAAAGTTAACTATGTAGGTAAGTCAATAAGTATTGACTACAAAACAATCGTAATTGTGATCACACTTGGGGTTTAAAATATACGTGAATTAAAGTTCATGGTACAACAATTCAAAAGAATGAAATTGTAGATGAGGTTAAAATATTATAAAGTTTTAGCCTTTTTAGAGAGATTGTAAAAGTAATTAGTAAAATTAGCTGAAATAAATAGTATGTATATTTTAATCTCTAGGAAAATCACTAGAATATAGTAAGTGAAATAATAAAAATAATTTTTGATAAATCCAAATGAAGGCAAGAAAATGGACCAACATAACCTCAAATAAATTAATTTAAATTGTATTCTTTTAAATTAATTTATCATAAA